>JAGVSQ010012048.1:0-11869 GCA_022683975.1 Rhyacophila evoluta | reverse complement strand
TTAAAATCAATTTCCATCAAGCACCATCAGTCGAAAATATTAATTATATAAGAATTTAGATAAGTCACTGATGAAGTGCAAATTCACGCAGGTCTCTCGCTTCTACGTTGAGAAAATTCTACATTCTATATTGAAAAAATATAACGTTGTTGATCGTTGAGACACAGCCATAACATCCGAAAGTGAAGCCAAATCGAGTCATACAGTGCATTCGAGAATTGCAAGTGAAATAATTATGTATGGAACTGTACGGATATGAATATAACCTATCCACACCTATCCTAACCTAACCTGAGCTAACTTATCCACAGTGCAACGCAGTGCATAAGAAGCGCATTTGTGCAAAATATTTTTGCGCCCTCGAAGAATTCCTGAAATAAATAAAAAATAACTTTAGAGATTGTGTTCTTGTGAAAATTCACACAGAAGATAGATTATATTGAATTGCATACTGAATTATAACTGGATGTCTTTAGGTTGAATCAACTTTTAATATTCTCTTATGTATGAGTATCTTACATGTTTAACTATTCAGATATCATTGCACGTAGAAAATACTGGCAAATTTTTTCGTCTTTTTTATATAAAAAGGCGCACATCATATTTAGGCGCCCTTGTGCGGTGCACCATCTGCACACTAGCACCGCTCGATCCTGCCTGCCCATATTTATTAATCAAACAAAGTCATTTAAATTAGTAGGGTGAATTTTTTGATAGCTATTTTTGGTATGACTATAATTATTATATTATATAAACGTGTTGTATGTAAATATTTAAACCAGAAAGGTCCACCTCCGACAATTTGAAAATATCTCTAACCGGTTATGTGATATATGTAAAATAATATATTGTTAAGTCTATATCTAAGAAATTTCAAAGTGATCATAATTAAAGTCTCTATTCTATGGTAGTTTGAGGAACGGAATAGCTGTCGATTTAATTTAAGTAACCCGTAGAATAAAAAAAAAAATTCAATCGACCGCTGTAAAAATGATTTCTCCTAAGGAAATGTTTACTCAATTACTAGCAGATATATTAACTAATTAATCTAATTGTTAAAACGTTTGATCTCTCGTTATTGAAATGGTTTAATTATTTCACATGATTTATGTGTTTTAAATGCAAACATTGTTTGATAATATCTATTTCGTTGATGGCAAATATTCTATCATGTGCGCTCGGGTGCCGCAGTTTTATGTGCACTGCATTACATGATCCAATAAAATGTCGTAGAAAGCCTCAGCTATTGTAAGTAGCGGTGATATAACCCGTCAATATTGTTATGCGATGTGAAAGTATTACGTGAAAGTCATTGATCGAGGGATACCTTTTTTTTAAATGTAAGTACCGAGTATCTACTTATTGCTACATTATCATCTGGATTCTATTATATTATGTATGTATATATGCGGAGAGTATACATAATTTTCAATATGGTATTGTGTTGTTTATTCAGACATAATTCCTGCAGCAGAATAACAATGTTTTTTTTTCTCATGCGCCCGGAGGACATCGTATGGCTAACTGCCAATTCTTGTAAAATACCTCATGGAATTTCTCTGCTATGCTAGGCTTATATCCTCGACATTCAATTCAAAGTGTTATTTTTATAGACAATGTTTCAAATAGCATAGTCGTAGTTACTAGTTAAAATAATAGTATTAATATTTTTTAATTTATTAATTTGAAGCCAAAATTTTAAAGATAGCTTTTTAAAAGTTTGGGAACATTTGTAGAATACGTGATTTTGATATTTAACTTAATTTCTTTTAAGACAAAAAAACGCAATTTATCATTGAATATAATGCTTCTTGCTATCTGGCTTCATCTCCAATGTTTGTTTTTTCTTCAATTATTTGACATAATTAATAAACAATCGGTTAATTACTTATTAATAGTAAGTGAATGAAAAATTAATTATATAATGAAGTAAATGTTTTCATTAAAAACGCCCGATATGGTCGGTGACGTTGTACAAGACACCGACCAAATTGTGCTTACGATGCACGTAGGCTACTTGAGTTTCTTATTTGACGTAAAACGTCAACTCGGCATGTAAAAATAACCAGCGTAACCCCAAAACAAATGTTCACGCGCAACAAAATGTTGCGCTACAATGATCTTCGGCGGCATCCGCCCGACGCTACGACCAAACTCGCGATGCCGCATCCGATCTCTCCCGAAGCTCGCCGAGTGGCGTCGAATTCTTCCGATCGCATCCGAGTGGCAAGTGTGAAGCGAGGGGAAAGACGCGGCATCGATGTGGCAACGTCGCCGCTATAACCGATATTGTGTGGCCGACGAAGGAATGAGCGAAGGGGAAACGTCCCCGCTTCCCCCCTCGCCCGTCGTAACCTCTCGACGAACAGTTTTACCTCAGCCGTCGGGGCGAACGGACGCCACGCGCAGCGACGCGTTAAAAACGCTTAATAATATCACACACTTATATCTGTGCATCTATACACAATAAAATATATATCAATACATTCTCGCCTTCAGTGCATCCGTAGTACGGACTGTTTTTATTTTACTAATCCGGGCGGTCGGAACATTGTGAAAAAAATATTCAAATAAATATTTGACCCGATAAAAACAATAAATAAACAATTAACATTATGAGTCGGTGATTATTGTGTGTTGCGTTATAGCAAATGTGTTGCGGAAGGAAATTCGCCTCTATATGTGCGCGATCAAATGCTGGGATATACAGCCTACAGGTAGACTTATGGGTTGGTTAATTAGCGAATGAAGAGCGTAAGCAGGCGTTATCGGTTCGGTTCATCGAACAACGCCCGGTGGTGTGTGGTTCCTTCGTGAATCGGACCCGTCGACTGTTTGTTTATATTTGAACCGCATTCGATTAATTGAGTGAATTCGAAATTCGAATCATCTTTCGGAGTCGGTGGTGCTCTTTTGTTTATCGAGTAGGGATTTTGGCGTTAATTTCGTTTCGCCGAATTCCCGAACGACAAACTTCGAAGAAGACACGCAATTTTATCGCAAGTAAATAGATGTTGTGATTTCGTAGCTGTGACAGAAACATAGCTGTATTTTTATTAGTGGTTTGAATTTTGCTTAGCTTGAGAAGGGGTCGCAGATGCGCGAAGTGTTCGCGACATGATAACATGGTAATGATGTGTGTTTACCAACAGCCGTCATCGGATCGTGAAAGATGACGCCCCGTGCGTACGTTCCGATGTGTACTAGTGAAATATGTGTACGGGACTGTGATTGGGTGGGATAAATGAATTCGATAGAAATTATTGGCCGATCAATTAAAGGCACATCTGTGAGAAACTATAATTACTATAATTAAATGGTGTGTTTGTTTTGACACGATAGCTAGTCTTCGCAGTTTTGAATGTGAAATTTAGTGATTGGATTGCAGTGAAACCCCATAGCATGAAGAGACCATGAGGATTAATTTTGACAGGTTTTGTGTTGTGTTATCTTCAGAAAGAAATTTTGACACCTAGCTATAAAATGTTTCTATTATGTAGAATCTTCATTGTGGTGGGGTTTCACTGTGTTTTATGAATGGATTTGTGATTTTAAAAATATGTTTGTGGACATGGCAGTGATATAAAGTTGGATTTTTGAATGATATAAAATATTTTTATATAGTTAACTTTTAAATTGATTTTCCCACATTAATTTTTTTTATCGCGTTCGATTATCGCCTATTTTCAGACTTTAAAAATAATTTAGATAATAACATAGTCTATAAACATAGCTCAAATTGCAGTTTACAGTAGAATTGAAATTATCGACACCATATTATCATTTCAAAATAATGGCTCTCTATCGAGGATAAACAATATAAATAATCCGATTAAAAATAACAGAACAGGAAAGTGACAGCTCCTTAAATACACATCGTGTGCCAACTGGAAAGTGAAGTTTTATAAAAGAATATCGCTATTCAAATTTTATTTTCGAAATTTTGTCACATGTTTTTTCTGCATAAAATATGGAAAGTCGAAAAATTAGTTTAAATGATTTATTTAAAAAGAGTTTTTAATACAAAATTTAATGTACAATATGGCAGTTTTTTTTATATTCATTCATATATTTAGCTTAATTTGTCTTATCAATGCTGCATTGTTGTGAACATGAATATGATATTTAAAAGTGACCGATAAAATCAGTAATATCTAAAAGGTATGATCGTTCGATAATAAACAGTAAAATGTTTCTTTTTTAAAGTGATATGGCTCATAAATCAATAAAGTATTGTAAACTTTCACCAATCCATAGTTTTTGTGTGTTTGCTATCTATCGGTTGTTGTCGAAGGAAAATAGTCTCGAACAATAGTGAGTTTTCTTGCTCGTTTTTTGGTGATAACCAATATTTATTTATTCTGACAACGTATGATCCTGTGTGATTGCATTGCATCCGCGTGAAAACCTACATCGTATCCCTGACATACGAAACAATAATCACTGCCGATTTTTTGTTTTGTTTTGATAATAGAATTCTTCAACGTTCTAACTTTGAATCTGTGTTTGGTGAACGTATCGTGTTGCCATTGTGATTGAATAATATATTTCCTATATTAGACCGATATTCAAAAGTAAATACTTACGCTGTCTATGAAATGTGGCAAATATTTTTTTAAATTCGATATTCAAAATATTTAATAAACACCAACATTGTATCACTGCGTGTTTTGATTCGACGTAATGTGTTTGATTAAAATTCTGTGTTGTCTATCTACAATCTACACTGATATAATAAATATCGATATTTTTTGTGGATACATATTTCTGTACACATCCGATATTCAGGGCAATGTGACACTCATAGGGCCCAAGTATTTTATAGCCTTGGCTATAAAGCAGTATATTATTATTGCTATTGTAGATATCGAGCTGTGTAGAAAAACATAGAAGTGATTCATGTGATAAGGACTGTTTCAGTGCACTAGTCAAGTGTTGACAAACTCAGTGTGACCTTAGTGCAAATGTTCTTTCTTATATTATTTAGTTGTGGAAATATAAATTATAAAGCAGCCGCAATCATGATGATCGCTTGTTTGGCGAAGCCTTCATTCGGCTGCGAACCGATACGTGCATCCATCCTTTGGCAATGTGCAACGATAGGATTAAAGATACGCACATATTTGTGTCGTATCGGTCCATTTGTTTCGGTAAACCTGTCAGTCAAAGATTCGAGTTGCAAAGACGTGACATCCATATTACAAGTTGACAGCCATGAATTTTTATTGCCAAGTCCAGATTGTAAATTTTTGTTCTTCTTCACTAGCAGAATCTAATATACATATTTATGTACACATTGCAATACTGATAATCTTCTGCTTGCTTTAAAAAAAATGCGAAATTGTGATCATTTATTAAATTTAAACCATGTTAATACACATAGTAATCAATTTCTCTACATTTATGGGTTGCTTACTAGCTGCATATTCCCTTTATAGGTGAAAGATTTCCAATATTTTGACCAAGATATATTATAGGCTACTTAATAATCCCTTTGATACATTGGTGTTCACTGAAACCGTTTACTCTGATCACTTATATCGAGTCGTATTTAAAAATAATTAAAAGTAATTTTTTTGCCTTAATGTATGTTGCTTTTTTAATCGAGTAATTAATGTATGATTTTTAAATTTATTTATATGAATGTGTTACACAATTTAATCTGTGGAATAATCATTTTGTTTGTAACTGTAATGTAATATTTACTAAATCATTTTATAACGGCTAGACCACTCACATAGATACAATATAAACCTATCGATTATTTAAAAAGGTATATTTTTTGGGAATTATGGCTTGGCTGCTTTTAATCTCTTTGCCTTTGGTTATTGTTGTAATAACATGTAGAGTAGTAATACATTATAGAATTACGAATTTTCTTTGAAACCTTCGTGTTGTTATTTTCATTACTTTCTTTTTGTTTAGTGCCTCTGCAAACGTAACAATATTTTCTGGGCAGAGGCGTTAAACTAAATATTCAATGCTACACAATTTATTATCGCCCTGGAGCATACAATTTTTCTTCTATATTCCCACCTACCTTCGTGGATTTTCTAGTTTGACTAAATTCCGATAGCTAAAAGTAGTAAAAGTTCACGATTAAAAACTTAGTTACCTCTGAAGATACTTATTTTATAAAACGTTTTAATTGAAGTATAAGTTTAGATATTAAATTAGCATGAAAACAAATACTGCTTACATTGTTTTTATTTACGTTACACGCCTTTATATAATCATCGAATTAATGTATAAATACCTTACTACGTTTGATCAACAGGAATAATTATCGTAACGATTCGTATTAGTAAAGTCTTCAATAAATATTACTCATTATTCTGATAAATTCTGTAGCATATTTGTGCAAAAATAATGCCACAAGAATATGAACAGCATTCTATTCTCTTATCTCCATTATCACCCTGTCACTATGGTGACTGATAACGGTTGCAGGAAAACAATAATAAAAATGTTAATGGATTAAGGTACGCCTACGTCATAATATAATGTTTATCACTAGTCGTGTTAAACATTACAACAAACCCCGCTTACAACCATAATAATATAGATTAGCACAGAACTTGTGATACCGTTTAAACGGCCATTTAATGTTATTTCCAATTATTCTAAAATATAAATATGTATCTGGCAATACATCGCAGACCGCACACTGATTTTTTTGAAGTTTTCACGAAAAACCATCGAATTTATAACTAACTATGTTATATAAATTCGTATCAAGCAAAAGTGGCAAACGAATAATTATACTATTCTGTTAAAATAAACGGGAAATATCGATGAACTAAATACACCTTTTCCTACTACAGCTCGAGTCCAATCGAATAGTTTATTTACTGACTCCGGAGTACTATACATTAAAAATGTCGATTCGGGTATGGAATGTTTTCTTTTTGGTAATTTTGTATAAAATAAAATAAATAGAAGCATTTCGCCAGTGAGTACATTACATACATGTTTTGTGTCGTGGCATTCCATTCATTGACACTGATTTATATTGTACCTAACTGTGCATTTATTATTTTCATGAATTTCGTCACACTGTTAAATTTCTAACGCTAAATTACCGCTAGGCTTTCACACGGTCATTGTTTTTTCATACCTGCGTACTGCAAATTCTCCACAAATAATGAGGGTCTTCGTTGCACGATGTTTACAGTTAATTTAGCCATTATATTTCTCGATAATTATTACTGCTTATTGATAATAATACGAATGCTACTCGCCTGCCTTGTAACGGTTGTAATTCTACACAATTTCGTTTTACTTATGGACAGACCAAATTATTTTTATAAAACTATGGAATATATCGCTTAAATTGTCTATTTCCAATATTATGACTGATTAAGGATCAACAAGATCGCAGAATTCAAAAACATATGACTTATATATAAGATAGTCAGTGTTGTAGGGATCAGTGATCTGTATGATTGAAACAGTAAGAAATTTGTCGTTTGTAATTTCTTTTCAAAATGTATACCAAATTATTATTATGGTTCAGATGAAACAGCAATTTCTGTATAAAGAATTGGCTGTATGCATAATCTTGAACCTAACTGCTAATATAATGGTTCCCAGTTTTCCGTCAATTTTACGTTTAACAAACAATACGTTTTATTTATTCCATTGAAGACCATATATTAAATAGCCAAAGCTATTCGCGAAATAGGCATGTAGAAAGCATGGAATTAACGAAAAAGTTCGATTGTCATCATTAATGCGGAGTTTAACAAGTCAATAAAAATTTGTCAGCTTACATAATTTCATTCGATAACACTAAATGAAATTAATAATTAATAGAAGTATTACAATTATTGTAATGTTTCTAAAATGAACGCGATAACGATTGTGAATTCAGACGCGCTGCTATATGTTCAGGTTAGCGCAATAATCCGCGCAAAAAATCCACCTCGACGCTATCAGTGCCTCGGGACGGGAGTATCGCCTGACGTCTCTGTCGCGATGCCGCTTCGACTGATAAGAGCGTCGAACCAAAAATATGAGCGCCTTCGCGGGCGGCAGGACGGCTTGATCCGCGACGAGAGCGCAGCCAGACAGCTGCTTTCGTAGGCTCTCAGTGCAGATATGCGCTGTGGCTGCGCGGCGTACGGTCGGCCTACGGAGGTCACATCTGCTAATTATTGTTATTTTATTATATTCACTACATGACGTATTACATAGTCGTAAAATAATTATTGTTTATATTACTACAGCGAACGAGTACGATTTTTTGTGGCGTTAATTTATTTATTATTCTGTTTATTTTTTACAATCGGATACCTCGTCGCGGCAAACGCGAAAATTGAAAAATGTTACAATTCATTACCTTTAACGTATTATGTTATCGTCTCATAAACTGCAGTGTGTTTTAAAACTACCTAAAAAACTGTATTGTGAATAATTGAAATTATTTTTTGAGTAAGGGTTAAGGTTATTTTAAAGTAAGTAAAAAGACCCTTTTGTGTACGCACTCTCACCATAAAAGGCTTTATTAGACGAAGATTGTATTTAATACGCATAATTAATTCTATAAATAAAAAATACATTTCAAAACATAGTCCTTTGACCAATTGTATCTATTTACTAATATTCACTAATTAATTGTGTATTTCCACTATTATAAATGATTTTAGAGTAAGTAAATATACGCAAAGGGACTAAGTATCCAATATATACATCTTCAATAGTTTACAGGATTACCTGTACATTTAAAATTCCTTTCATTTTATTAACTATTGTAATATTAAGCTGTTGCTATTGGCTTCGACGAAGTTTCCTTGTCAAGTATTTTTTTCTATATTATCAAGCTTATTTATCAACTTAGCAGCAATAATAACATTCGCTTTATTCAGACTTTGAAACCATTTTTATTGCAATGTTTTTATGCACATTGCTGTTTCGTAATCAAGGCGATAAGTATGTGAGTATTATTTACTTGTTTTATATTATTCTTATGATATTTATTTTCTTGCATTTAACTATTGCATTTTTTGGTCGATGTTCTACGAATGCATAGTTAAGTATCAGTTGGGATATATTCATTGTTTTTATTTAATTATTTCACATATGAAGAATATTAGAACTTATAAGTTCAAGCCATTCAGTATAAAATTTGTAACCAAAGTATTGAAAATATTCATCAGGGGTTCGATTGTTTAACTACACAAACAATGTATCATTTCTTTTTTAGCGTATTATATCATTAAATTAAATTTACGTATTTCAGCAATCGACAAAATTTCAAGATCTGGTGTATCGTTTGTCACATAAAACTCAATAGTATTCCCGAGTTACACTCATTTCAGTAATATTCATTTTATATCGGTATTTAATGTTATTAGGGAAATGTGCGTATTATTGTTAATTTGTGTATGGAATAAATAATACTACCTTCCGTGTGTTAGTTACACGGTGCTGAAAGGCGATATCGTGGTTGGTTTAATGAGCCATAAATAAACATCGGTGTTATTTTATATGGAAAATAATTAAGCAGTACCCTTCCGCATGAGCTTAGTGTAAATTTATTCAACGCTAATCTTCGCAGTGGCACCTGTTGTCGGAAAATCAAAGCTCAGTCGGCCGGTCGGTTTTTAAATTTTCCACTTTACCGACCGAAATGACGTTTTGACAGTTCATAAATAATACTTTAATTTATATTTTGACAGTAATTTTATGAAGTTTAAATGATGCTATCCATAAAACTTAATGTTGATTGATATTGAACGCAGTCG
The DNA here is from genome assembly GCA_022683975.1 of Rhyacophila evoluta. Classification (NCBI taxonomy): domain Eukaryota; kingdom Metazoa; phylum Arthropoda; class Insecta; order Trichoptera; family Rhyacophilidae; genus Rhyacophila; species Rhyacophila evoluta. Next base: position 2,123 of record JAGVSQ010012048.1, on the reverse strand, counting down.
CTTTGAACTATAAACAATATCGTTTTGTGCATATTATATGTTTTAACGACACCAATTCGAAATAAATATGTAATTTAAACGTTTAAAGGCAATTGCAGGATGTCGATTACATTCTCAGTGTATTTTCTCATTGTACAGTTCAGAAAAGGAATCACGCACCCACTGTTGCATTCCAAGTGAGTTTAGGGAAGCAATTCTGATGAAACGTCTCACAGTATTATCGATTAATAACTTTCGTGGAGATGGTGCAACTAGTCTACATATTTTCGTACCTGCGTAGAAAAATGGGGCTATATTAAATCATTTTACAAAGATATTCTTCAGTATTCACGAATACATTATTGCGTTTAGCAAAATACAAAAGGCCTCGTTATCAATGCACCGGACGAAAGTTGATTAGCTCAATAATTATGTATTCGACGCACACATTCGCATTTATTTTTATGAAACGATATTGCTAGAAGTCAACGAGAGGGCATCTTGGAAAATAATAATAATACAATTATACGCGACTCTTTGATCTCGACAGCATTATTCTCTGAATATCTCAAATACTTATTCGATTATAATTAATTTCATGATTCAATGTCTATTTACTATTGACAAAATAAAATAGTAAAGCTTGATGATATTTTTAGGACATCAGTTTGAATGAGAAACAATGGATTTTATAGTTTCTTTCGCTCACATACTTATTTGTCCCTGTGAAGTATTTCTACCGAACTTGCTGCATGTTTTAGTTTAGTGTCTTTTCAACAAGGCTCTTAGTCGGTAGCTTTTTGAATGATGTCAGCAGATCTTGATATGATTGCCAACTACAATTTGCGACCGTTGGAGTAAATTAAAATTTCAACAATTTAACCAAAAGAATAGACATGCTGCAATCGATCTGTCTACGAACTGCATTTATGAGCGATTTCTGATGAAAATTACAATTTACAAGTCTTCCCTAACATTTGTGGTTCAGAACATGTGCTATCATATTTTGTATCAAATATAATTGTACTCTTTCAACAGGCAACATTTTATCATTGAAAAATAGATCATAAGTTTGAGTAGTTAATTATTGCAAGTTGGCAATTCGCTGTATAAATGAGATTGATTGTATGTCACTGCAGGTAAGGTGGTTCGAGTTAAGAATTAATAATCAAGTTTACAATACTGTCATCTTTTATCACGTTTTGCTTAAGTATATTTATGCATTTTGTAACTGCATTTGTGCGGTTATAATGCCTCATAGCTTTTCAATTTGTCTATAAAACTCGTTGAATCCATTTAAATGATTTACCATTAAGTAATAAATTATATGATTTTATTGAACACGTTGTAAGATAATATCGACAAACTTCTTAAGAAATAAGTAACTTGAAGTGCATTACTTAATGCCGTTGGTGATCATGGTAAAAAGTAATTATTATCGCTTTATTTTAAGTAACATTTTAGGGAGAAGATATGAAGACTTCCAAATTAGACGGTTCAATTTTCTTTTTGTTACGTCGTTATGTGTCCGTTCACCCATTTGTCATCTTATTTCAAATATCTATCTCGTGTGTTACAATATAATATAAGACTATAAAAGTCAATTGTATCATTGTCGGTTTTGGTATACTATAATAATTATGTAATAATAACATGATAATAATTATGCTTCCGCATTTAAAGCATTGGCAATAGGGTCGGGTAATAACCCTAAAACTCGGACCTGAAACACTGCCAGGTTCGAGTTTTAATTTTTAATAAAATTCCATCATATTTATCTTTGCAGAGCCCAGACGAGTACTTTTACTTACTTAACTTGGGATGAACTTTGAAAAGGTATGCTTTCGTAAACAATCGTGAAAAAAGTGGTCTCGGCAAGTTGTTTGAACCGTAATTGCTATAAGTGTAAAAACATAATAAAATCGTTTATTTTGTTTATTCGAATGTTTTTACTACAGTGTACCCTCAACTATCCGGATGCGGCTTATACGTGCTAAGTAATCTGTGAAAAATAGGATTTTTTTACGATTTAATAAGCCCCATGTACAATAGTATGTGAACGTATGTGTTTATTAATAACAACGCATACATTTTTTTTTATACCATGTTCGCTCCCAAAGTGGAGCATATGGATCCACACAGTG
>JAGVSQ010012047.1:0-11870 GCA_022683975.1 Rhyacophila evoluta | reverse complement strand
ACCCGGGTCGCTAACAGTGATCTCACATATGGAAGTTTACCAGTTATAAATAATTCAGAAATTAATAATTGTTTTAAAATTATACGTGTCACTTTTATGACTATTGTACATATATATATATTGATATACATTGATATATATTGATATATACATACACGCAATAGTTGTCCTCGACGTTATTTCTACCTCTAACAGCCTTTGTGGGGAATTATTCTTTGTGGACATTAATGGTTCTGTCCGCAGAAGAAAAAAGTATGCTAATTATTCCGTATATAGGGTTTATTACCTTAGTAAAGTCCATTTTTGGCAACAAATGCAAAGGTCACTAACTTTTATGGTTATTAAAATTAAACGCAGCGCATGAGACTGGAATGTATATTATATCAATTTTAATTACCTCAGATCTAAGTGCGTAAAAGTAAGTGCAAATTCATAGTCACCATTCAGGTGTTCTTCGCTAATGATTACATTGTACATTACACATACCAGAATACCTTAACTACATCCTACACCTTATACCTATTATCAAATACAAGTGTGACTATTTACCACTGCCGAAGCGAACATTGAATTTGTGTGCAAACATTAATCTTTGTTATATTTATTTAGCTACTCGCTGCTATCTTCGCTATACATGCTCGATATGTGAATTATAGGTTACCACACTGCGCTTCCAGGTCTCCCCAGCTCACAACATCGTCAAACTCCGCAAATACACCTGTTGATAGTTGATACTCGCCGGTTTCCCGTGACGCCAGAATCCCGCCGTTGCAAGAAAAGTCTACCGAAATCTGCCCTGATATAGTTGAATACATATTTACCGTAATTCTCCGAAAATAATACAGGATCTTATGATATTTTTGATTCAAAAGACGTGGCAGGGCTTATTCTTAGTAGATGTTATATTTTAGCGGGAAACAATTAATATGTCATATTGTATTCAATCACCGCCGCGTCATCCACATCTGGGCACAGTGGTATAGCTACATATTTGGACGCCTGGAACAAGTAAAATCGTTCCACCCCCTATAGTCTCTCGTTTTTTTACCTCTCTCACTAACTAACTAACTATGCACTTTACTTGCGCCCTGCAATAACATGTTTTGCCCCCCATGATTCGCTTCTTGGTAGCTACGCCATTATCTGGGGCATAAACCATCAAACACCGAATTCCTCATTGATATTCTTGCAACTCCATTTCCTGTATGATTATTTGCCTCAATCTCTCATGTCCAGCAATAGAGCTTTCCTTAAATGAACACTCATTATCCATTAACTTACTTCTAGTGGATTATCAACACAGCTGTCGATGATTTTATTTCATGAATTCTTTACCCGATTCACGATTTCATCCAGGCTGGGTTCCCACGCTGATTTATCTGCATTATATGTTAAATATGATATATTCATGTATAATGGCTTATTTATTACAATATATAGAGTGTGAAGACAGCAAGTTATCCCTGGAGGAATCACCACTTCATCAATTCTTCTCTCTATCTGGATGGTCTTAATTTAATTAACCTGAAAAGAACTGGTTAAATCCTAGACAGAAATCTCGTTGATAGCCTCGGAAAAAGAGCCTCTCAGTTACCGGGAGGCATTATTACTTACCTAATTATTTTGGTCTCCGATTATATATTTGAATTGATTGATACTATGGTGAGATAGTGTGTATATGATAAACCTTTTGTATAAAATATGTCCACGCCAAGTTCGGACACCTGTTTCAAGAGCGAATCTACAAATACGTTTTGTTGTGCATTTATTATGTATACTTCGTCCGCAAAAACTATCATTTATCAACGCGGGAAATCAGACGTAATTAATATTTTAATTTTCGGTTTCCATACAATTATCTACTTGGATTATTATTGCAGTAAAGATGTATTGTATCTGTATTCTTTATTGTTACAAATAATGCTGTAGAAGATTATCTCCCTAGGGCTTGCTATATCTTTTGACCTACAAAATCTACGATAAATACGGAACATCGTAATAATTGACAATAAATAAAACATGACGATACTAGGGAGATGGCAACAGGTTGCTACCAAGCCACTTGCTGTTGAGGATTGTTATCGAGATCGATACATAAGGATATGAGAAACGGCGTTTCGATTCGATATAACTAGAATTTATATCGACAGTTTATATTTGTTTATAAATATAGGTGACGTTTTGAAACATTGTAGTGGTTCCAGTATGATGTCCGCACCAGTTCCTATCTGGAGCCTTACTTGGCAGCCATTAGTGATTGATAACTTAATGTGTATATAAAAAAAAATATTGTATTTGCTAGAGAAAAGCTGGGTTTAATATTATATATAATAAGATTGGTCTATGGCGCACTGTAAAATAAAAATACTTTCTTACATAAAAACTGAATTGATTCAGTTCGTAAAAGAAAACCACGTGAAAATTTATTCTTTTCTTATTGTAGAGACACTATTAGAGATGATATTCAACTTATAGTGAATAAAAATTCTCTTCGGCTCACACTCATTAAATATATATTTGTAAGCATGTTCTCTCCGAAAGTGAAGCATTTGGATCTACACAGTGTGAAAATATTCGCTTAAAATATTGTGTATATGAATCTCTGCAATGTGAAAACATGACTTGACAGATTATTTTTTTACTAGAATTGGATCGCTCAACCTAATGGGTATCCAAGTCCTGCATTTTTAGATTTTTTTTTTATGCAGTGGGGATTGAATCCGTATTCGCCGATTGCGTGGCAAACTCTCTAACCACTACGCTACACGGGAGACAAAATATAATTGAATTATTTACTGTTTTTTATAATAATTACTATTTATTGGATGCATCAACGGAATATGTAATTGTACAATGGGCGTCTACTAAAATACTGATGAACATGTGATGCTTATCCACTTGATTCACTTAGTGTCCTTCAAAATTTAATAATACGTGAAATTTAATATATCCTAACATCAGTGGCGTAGCTACTGAGGAGTGGTTGGAGCAGTTGCTTCAGGCGCACGAATCATTGGGGGTGCAAAATACTATTAGGGGGCGCATCTAAAATTCATAGCCAGCGCTAGAGCTAAAACAATGAAGGAGAAATTATAGGCGGTGCAACCATTTTACTTGCTCCGTGGCGTTGAATATGTAGCTTCGCCACTGCCTTATATTAATTACAGTGTTTGTGATAATTATTTAAAAAAAATAAAAACATTTCTGTTTTGTATACATACGAGTGCGCATTAACATTATGCATTCCAATAAAAAAGCGCAATTCAAAAGACAATGGCGTTCGATGACGACCTACAGATCATAGATGGCGACTCTACCCGAAGAGAAGTTCTACGAATTTGAGCAATGGCGCTAAGATGTCAGGTGCATCACGAACTACAAAAGAGCACATGTGCAAGGTGTTGTCAGCTTTGTTACGACCTTACAAGTTCAGATACGATCGCTCAAAGCACAAATTTAAATTAAATCTCAGAAGGTTGCAAGTCTCACAGCCAACGGGTGGTCCGAGCGGCCGCAATTTAAATTTATATAATAGAATTGATTTTATGAATAGGTACATGTAAAAACATATTCGAGGCTCCTTAAAAGTTCGCTTATGTGCCATTAAGATAATTTAAAATTCATCAATTATTTAATAACATAAACTTTCACACTTTGGGATTGCATAAAAAAATATAAGATCCACTGGACGTTCCAGAAATGAATAAGAAAATATCTCAATGGCCAAAACATCTAAATATCTAAATAAAACTATGAGTCAAAAATTATTTTATAATATATACTAAGAAAAATGTATGTGCACGAGCTTGTTCAAGCTCGTGTGAACGGGGGTGTATCACTATTCCACTCCAAATAAGAGCATACGAAGATGGTTAGACATATGTTTTATGACAATTAATTGATATCTGTTCACTCTACCCTTTGAGGCCATGACAAATGTCGTGTGAATTTTAAGATAAGTCTTCACGTTATGGTAATCCGTATATGTACACCACTTTCAGAAAGGACACGGATATAAAAATAGCTATTTATTTATTATTTACTCATCAATAATAACAAAGTATTCACATAATGGAATGTTATGTCACTCTTTATGCACTTCGATATGAAAACGCAAATAACTACATATCTATAAAATGTGTGTCATTAGTAAATTACAATTATGTTTATTTATAAAATATTAGGATTCCACTAAATCCTTATACAACATCAGTTATTTGGTAGTTATCTATGGTAGTTACAATGGAAACTAAAATACGATATGAATTAAGTTTGTGGGCACCGTGTGCGTTGGCGCTTAGAAATTCTGTAAATAGTGTTACGCGGCAGTTAATAGCAAAAAGTTCTAAGTGCCCGGAACACTGCAGTTACAACAATGCATTTTGATTCTGCATTCTACGGTTTGAAGGTAATCGGCACTACTTCATTTCATAACGACGTACGTGCATTCTTTCTGCGATGCCTTTACATCGTTTCGAAGTTGTGGAACGCAAGGCAAAGCGGTCAGCCAGTATGGCGGCAGTCACATACGTTGATTATTTTCTTAGTTGAATTAACACATTCCGATCAGTTTTCTACCCACTATAACACAGTTCATTGGTTATAATCATAATATAGGTTTTACTTACTTTTGTGTATACTGTTACACAGAACTAATAAAACAATACTGTTCCACATGTAATTACGAACACCTATTTCAATCAATATTTACACCAGATGTCAACCAAGGACATTGTAGCAGAAAACATGTAAAACGTGTTAGCGTAGTTGGTAGCGTGCGTGCGTAGTAATCCGGGGAATGCGGGTTCGATTCCCCATCTATCGGATTTTAAAAATCTAAAAATGCAGGACCGGATGCCGATTGGGTCGAGCAATTGTCTGACAAATGATTTTCGTGAAAAATAATCTGTCAAGACGCCTTTGCATTGCGGACATCCATATACTCCACTTTCGCGGTGAATATCTTCACACTGGTTTTAATTTGGGAGCGAACATGGTATATAAATATAAAACATAAATGATTTATGGACGTGACGCCATTGTCTTCAATAAACTCGATAGTGAAATTTTGCCTCCTGCTTCTCACTGTCACTTGATCACAATCATCGCACCTATCGAATTCTTTTACTTAATGTCAAATCTCCAGTTCAGTTAATTGTTTGATTTATTTACAAAAATAAATTGTGACAACAAAACACATTTCAAATCGTTTGACCGCTGAAGTTCAATAATTTCAGATAGATATACATATTTACGAATAATCGCAAATATTGTGGCCAAAATATGTTTTTGACGTATGAAATAGATGTTGCCTATCGTATTCAATCGCGGTCAGTGAAGTTTCACTAAAGATTTTTATGATAAAAAACAAGATCCATACATACTAAATATGTATTTACATATATTATTTTTAGTAATTTATACAATTAATTAGATGTCTGGTACCTTCCTTAAATTGATCGGCATTTATAAAAGTACTTATGCGAGAGTGACGTTACAGCACACGTTTCTATCATTACTAGCAGTATGAAAATGTTGTACAATATTATAATAATCGGATTACATTCGTATGTGGAATGAAAGAATGAGTATTAATGTGTTAAGATTTTCTGGGCTTGGCGCTGTCTTTACGAAGGCGGCAATATAAAAATAGGTACTTACCTAAGTTGCCGATAAGTAGGTAGAGCTCGGCAATGGGCAACTAGGGATGCCAATAATCAAAAAAGGATTTAGTGGGACACACTGTTGACATTGATGATACTGTTAGATATAAGATATTTCACTATTCATTCATCAATTGGAAAAAACATAGTATTATTTAAACTATTATGTATAAACGTGTACAAAATAAGCCGTTTGACGAATAATACAATTACATTTATAATAATACGTGGATGCTATGAACTTGTCATGTAAAATGTTTTCCACTATTCAAAATATAATGATATTATCGTTTTATAAACAAATTCACTTAAATAATTCAAATCTAAGGTGATTTGATCTGTAATTTTACAAATATATGTAGTTATATAATATTAAGTCTCGTAATGCCTCACGGCTTTCCTTAGAGTTTAGACCTTATAGCTTGAATGAGCTGGGGTATGCAATTAAAAAAAAATATTTTGTGACTTTCTATCTGAATGAGTTTTTGCTACGGTTTATTAAATACTACAGTTAACTATCTATAACGAGATGAAAGGCGGGCTTAAAGCCAATGAATTCTTTGAAACCCAAATGTGATAACTCTGGAAGGACATTCACGCCCAGAAATATTCTTCATCTCTACCTATTCTGTAATTAAACACTCCACATAAACTGCAGTTAACATCTTCACTCATCCAGAAAATCGTTCATCTACCTCTCCTTATACAATGGGATTTTTGAGCATGATTTTTTTAGCCGGAATAGAATCTGCAATACGCGTATGTGATATAATAGGTACATGACATAAGACTGTTGCCTTCAAATATTACAAGATAAGAGTATTAAATGACAAATATTCATAAATGTTAGAGAGTATAACAAAACTAATTAAAGATTTAAATCGATATTTCTTCTGAAATATATCTAATAATTAAGTTCTTGTAATAATTTTCAGAAACCGTCCTATTATCCTGTTCTAAAAAAAATAATAAAAATATTTCGAGAGTTATTCAAGCCTATTACGTATGACTGATTTCAACCATCGATGACGGTGATTGCTTTAATTTGATATTGAAGGATGACGAATTTAATAAAATATTTGTATATTGATGTATGGACAACCCTAATTTCATAATGGATGTTGCTCGAGCGACGCGTTGTCTGGGTTTCGCGCCCGGCGACACCCTGTCTGCCACGACCAATGCGGTGTTGCCGCCTCGCTATAACGCGCCCACATTCCATCACTTTTAAACTGGATTTATTCAAAAACGATGACAAACTATCGGAATAAAACTCTATTAAGCTTCACAAAATTGATCATTACTTCAATTACTGACTCTTTTTTCGTGTTATTCGAATATTTTGAAGTTTTATTTGAAAATTAAAAATATAAGAACAATCTGACAACGTGGCTCCCAAACTTGTTTCAAAACGGATATCAGCATCTACGCGGCGTTCGGATACAATTTGACGTACGTAACGGTCACGTAGCACATCGTTCGATACGCTAAAAAGAGACAGCGTATTTAAAAAGGCGTATTTACATTCCGTTGTCGGCGCAACTCCCCACTTACGGCATTTTTCACGCCAAGAATGAAGTGAGATTACTGTTTCGTTTAGTCATAGACTGGAGAGGGTTTACGATGGTTGAATTGTAGCTTTTCAGTGATTTAGTCCTGTTTTCAGTTGTTTTGGTTTGAAAAGTGTCCAATTTTACGTTGACTGTTGTGTATTAAATAGTGCAAAAGACATGGCAAACGGTTTCAACGCTGTGATAAAGCGAACTCCGATTTGCAAGGCGGTCGGAGAGTCCGCGAAACTTGGGTCGCGGAGAATATTTTCACCTCAGTTCAAGCTGCAAGTGTTAGATTCGTATAGGATCGATTCGGATTGCAAAGGAAACCAGAGAGCGACGGCAAGGAAATATGGGATTCACAGAAGACAAATACAGAAATGGTTACAGGCCGAGGTGACGCTAAGAGGAGCCGTTCGAGGGAAAAAATCTTCGCCTGAGCCTCCATCATCACCTATTCTACCGAATGTGTCGCCACAACCTTTCCAACCGTTAGATTGTTCCACTGTTCGACGGGAGCCGTCACCGTCTCCTCCTGTGCCTTTGGGGCCTGTCGATTTATCAGTAAGGCGAACTCCTGTACCTGAAACTATCTGGAGTCCGATTCCTAGACCGGCAACTCCGGTAACCGCGTGGGATCTCTCCTTCAAGCCGCACGTCACCCCGTACGATGCTAACTTCAACGTGACCCAGAAGTTCGGTTACGAAGTGGAAGCGCCGCCTCCGCCCGCGCTCCCCAGGCCGCTCGTCCCCGCTCAGCCCGACAGCAAGCCGCTTAAACTATTCAGGCCCTACTTGGAAGATTTCGCCCCCAAATATGAACCTCCGGCTGCTCCTTCGCCTCCCTACACACCTCAGTGTGTTGAATACCAGCCGCACTACGACCCTTACCATGTGGAGGTGCCTTTCAACTGTCTAGGGGTGACGTCCGCATTTGAAAAAGTCATTCCTCGAGAAGGTCATCTGTCCCCCGTGTGTTCTCCTTTGTCCTACATCGATTATGACACCTTACCGCCTTCACCATTCGGCTGCTCTATGGGTTCTAAACATCGGCAGAGCTACAGCTTAGATTTCAAGCTCCAAGCGATTCGCAGCTACCACCAGGATTTAGAGTGTCGAGGTAACCAAAGAGCCGTAGCTTCCAAGTACAGAATACACCGCAGACAAGTGCAGAAGTGGTTGAAGCAAGAAGATCAGCTCAAGCAAAGGAATGGAGGTGTTAAGGTTGTTGCAGGAATCAGTTAAAATATGATTTAACTCTTCAAATTAGTTTTAACTACTATTGTGACTTGATTGAAATGTAAAAACCACCCGGGTCGTGAAATTCCATAAATTATTTTTTAATAAAGGGCGCTGGTTTACATTCGTTGTGATATTCGATTGCCAAATCTTTCGAATTATTCACTTCACGCCATTTTGTAAAATAAAAATAAATACCTAAATGCCTGTTTTCCAAACATACGTCGCTCAGTTTTCTATTGCGACGGAAATGCATAGTTTTAACGATTATTATTAATTAAATTATTTAATATGGAGGTGAAGAGGGTGTTTGCACCCTCCAAATATGATGTCTGTGATTTACCGTAGCCTGTTAAATACGTTTTATTAATTTTTGCCTTTTCATTAATAAAATGTATGGGTCTAAGATAAGATTCTATTAGATAACTTATCATAAGCAAATGATACTATCAACTGAGGGTAAAAAATAATATTATTAATGATACGCTAGTGAAAAATCTTGATACTAAACTTACTTACAAAATATGTATTTAAAAAAAATCTGTTACGATGTGGGCGCCCAGAAGTGAATCCACTGTTTTAATTTATACTGTCTTTTGTTATATTTATAAGCATGTTTTAAATAATATGGAATTATGAATATTCATACATTATACTGAGTGATTGATAATTGTACAATCTGGGCTATATTTATTAATAATACAAAAAGAGATAAAGAAATGTGACGTCATGACTCGTTCATAGCAGCAGATTATGTCGAATGTGGAAAATTGTTATCTTTTCTGCCTAAGTATGGGAGAATTAATTTATATTTGTAGTAAGAGAACTTTATTTGACATTTCGAATGCATTCGGCTAAGTAAATTAAAATGGATAAGACTAATGCATTTTAGAGAATATGAAAAATGTCAGTAATCGTCACATAATGCGAATTGCAAAAATGATGCTCTTCTACCTATCCATGTAAATTCGTATATATTTCTGTTGATCAATTTTTAAAATCTATGAAATTGGAATAAAAATATATATATGCCATTGCCTGTCACGGAGTTCTCCGGCTATCCAACTTCGTATTTTTTGTAATATGGCTAAAAGATGTGTCCATGATTGGCCAATCGGAATCAATATAACAGCATTTTAATGATCGTTAAATAGTATTACCATGACACGAACAATTCTTTTCTAAGTACAAGTATAATATTAATACTCCTTATTTACGCCCAGATTTTTATTACATTCGCTTTTGAATTGTTGAATCTGTTAAAAATCAATATTATCTCAAGGATACCTAACATATAAGTATACTTAAATCAGTATTTCTTCATGCAGCATTTTACTGGAAAATTATTTAAAATGAGATAAAAGTAATGGTATTATAAATCTTTACAGCGAGCGCCTATTCAGGTCTCCTTAACATGTTGCAATTTTCAATTTTTTTTATTCTCTTTCGGTTAACACCAGTGATCTACAAAATCTTATAATTTCAACCAGTTTGAAACGTATTAGTATTTAGTTGAATCCTAAAAGGTTATTGACACGTTGAGTATGCTGTTAAAACTGTTTCAATATTATATAAAATGACGCAGAAGAACCGATATATTACATATTTTGTTATGTGTTTGCTTGTGCAATTTTTATTAAATTGTGATGCTGGCGCAAGGAAGGACCTAGGAATGTCGGCCATGTCTCACAACATGTGCATTGGTATTGGTACGTCTTGGACGCGGGTAGCCGATACGGCGCCGTTGCACTTTAGGTAGAAACCTAAGAGTTGAATTTGGATAGATATCGAAATTATTTTTTCACGAATGTGTTTATTTAATTATAATATGACAATTATTCACTTGCCTGTTGTAATTATTTGATAATTTGAAAACATCTGATTCTTCCATTTTCAATATGCCACATACCACTTAATCCTGATATTATACCAACTCTAATGAACATTTCTTATATCAATTGTAATAATTAATTGAATACTGCGTATCATTAATGTATTATTTATATTATTATACCATTTCTATGGTCTTATTTTATATTGTTATTGAAAATAATAATTATTGATCTTTGCTCAGTTCGATGTTAAATAATATATTGTACGATCGGCTTTCATTAGATGTAAGATAAATAAAATTACTTGTCCACCGCTGAGGTATGTGCCTTGATAACGACGTGCCAACATTTTTGTTTTGTATGTACATATCCATCACTGATATAAAATTATGGATAAATTAGATAAAATATTATAATTATAATTTATAATGTACATATCTTATATTCTAGGCAGCTTAGTATTATCAATTTACTTTTATGTGCATAACAATGTATTTTTATATACAATTTATAAGACATACATATATATTATATATCTCTATTGAAAAGACAATTAATAAGAAATAATAATTCCTGTTTTATAATATAAACTGTAGTTTTATTTACTTTTTTTATTGAATTACCTCGCCTGATAAAATAATTTAATTCCGTAATTAAAAACCGTTTTGACAATTCTAAATTTTGAAAAACATTCATTGTGCTTATCAGCAAAATTGTTATAATAGTCAAATTGCAAATGAATACAAATATAAATTTAAATGATCGATTTTTTTTTGCTTGATTTTGCTGGCGCATTAAGTGATCTTGTAAAGTCAACAGTAATTTGATATTTTTCACGAAAAGCTTTTATTATTTTTTTACTTAAAATTAGAAATTTATATATACTTCATAGCGGATCCATAATTTCATTAAGTTCATATTACGCATACAGGTTTTGAAATTCTGGATGTTGAACATCAGGTAAGTAATCACGAAGAATATTTCACTAATATGAGGAGTTGGGCCTGGTACTCTAGTAAAAAAATATATACTTAATGTACGATCCTTTTTATCTTGAAGAATTTTAAAACTGGCACAGAACTACATGAGCTACGTGAAAAAAACACGCTTTTATTATTTATTATATTTGTCCAAATACATGAAAATCGAATATCTAGCTGTCGCCAACTAAATCTTTGTAACGATGAAACAGTTCTTGCTAAATTTGCTAATAATTATTATGACAAAACTCACTTCGGCAAAGACGGCTTACGTGAGTTTTCCCGACGGCGTGCCCCGTCTCAGAAGTCACCCCTCGGCACTGATACATGATGTGTATACGAATATGAGGTATGTATTGTGTTTGTTAAGAGCTATGAAGAGTTATTGCACTGCAAAAAATAGCATGCGAAACTTAAGATAGTGGTGTTTATAATATTTGAATAATGCGTCATTTGTGCAGTATTAATTTCACGGATAATATGGAAGACGATGGTCTAATTTGATGGGGAAAAGAATTTTATTGCGCTGACCTACTTATCGTATCCAGCACATAAGGGTGCGTCCAGGTTGAGCAATGAATAAGCGAACGAAGGCTTATTTTG
>JAGVSQ010012046.1:0-11870 GCA_022683975.1 Rhyacophila evoluta | reverse complement strand
TATAAATTAAAACTTTAAAACTTTTTTATTTATACAACATTGAATATGTCATTATATATTACGATATTTAAAAAAGTCCAATATGTTTTTTATATATTTGTTAAAATATTTGTCACCGTTCACTAATCATAAATATAAAAACGAATCGATTATCAAAAAATAATTTATGATTCTTTTTTGTATAAATAATAAAATGTAAGAAATATACAACTCATGTTGCACACTAAAGAGCATCCTTTGTGTGATATTTATATTTTAATAATGATAAAATATTAGTTGAAAATTTCAAGCAAAACCAATCGCAAATTGATTTAAATACAAATGCAGGACACGAGTGTCTGATAGATTGAGCAATTATCCTGCAATAAATTTATAAAAAAAAACGTTTCGTCTAAATAAATCTTTGTATTATAAGAATATATGTCGTTGCCAATATTGCAGGAACACGTATCTGAATTATTTTGTTAAAGTCACTCTGTAAAGTATAGTTTTATTTATTGATATCTCTTATCCTATTAGCGTACGTTTGCATTGGTACATATGTTTATGAGATGTGTATACAGTAGTTGTGAATACAAAAATGTGATAGTGATACAAGAGATTGCAAAAAATAATTCAATCATTTACAAAGTAACTTCAACAAAAAAAATCAACATACTTGTTCTTGCAATTTTAGCCACGATTTACTTCATATATCGTTAAGTGGAAATAGTAAAAAAATCAAACACGAGGTTTTTATTTTATCATAATATAATGATAAAAGAAATATCTTAAAAAGCCATTAAAGAAATATTTATGATTATATTTAATATATGCATATCATACGAGACATATTAAAAAATATTTGAAAAAACACCAAAACAAAAAATCATGGTACATAAAAAAATATCAAGTGATTCAATTTTTGAATATTGAAAAAATAATTATAAAAATTGATACTTAATACGGTTTGATGATAAAAATAATCAGAATAACAAAAAATATTTTCAAGATTTTTTTTATAATTCACTTAAAACTTATGCTTGTAAAAACAAATGTTTGAAATCTCAAACAGATTTTTTAAATCTAGCTTGACTTGTTTTGTATTTGTTATTCGTCAAGCTCTTTCACTAAAGAAAAGAATGAACTTTTACGTAGCGGGGAGTGTAATACAAAAAAAAACAAAAATAAACAAAAAAGCTCGTAGCTTGCAATGTACGGAGACACTTTATTAGCAAAGCTCGCCTGAAAAATAATTAGGCAGTACTGTTAAGCTCTAGTAGAAAATTTGTTAAAAATACTTTTAGTTATTTTCTTAAGTAAGACTCTTCATATTAAATTTACCTGACAAAATAAATTTACGTCTATGATGTTTTCACACAGTTTGAACATAAAAAGAAAATGAAATTATTACTATATGTATGCTTGCATTTTTTTTTACTAAGTATCGCAATAAATTAGTAAGTTTTCAAAGAATTATCTACAGATTCAAATTAAATAATTGGTATGATTTACACAAGATATACTATAATGAATAATTTAAACAAATGCGCAGTACTATATCAAATTCTAAATTATTTAAAACTTCCAAATGTGAGATCTCTGTTAGCGCACCGGGTTTCGCCTTTCGGCATCTTCAGGCTACATTATATGTGGGCGGTGAGCGAACACATAACATACTACCAATAAATCCTAGTGTACTATATTATTAGTACCATATTATTTATAATGTTTTTGTATCGATACCGATGGTCTATCGTCTTGAGAGTAATTTGTTTATTTATTTTTTTACACATATTGTAACATTACAAATTATAAGATCGATACATTGACAACACGACATAAGTATGATTATAATAAAAAATATTAAAAGAAAACACATAAAGAATCAAATCAATATTGTAAAAATATAATAAAGAATAAAGAGAGAATTTAAAAAAATACAAAAAGAAGGCTTGTTTACCCAGTGAGTTAGGCAGATCCTATTCTAATAATGTACATACTAGCATCTATATAAACTCACTCTCACATAAGTGGAAGCTATCAATATCCGAGGCAATCTCGTTAAACATCACCACTGCTCTCCGTATTGACATGACTACTGGCAGAATAGTCCTGCATATAGGAATGAAAAACAGCTGATGTTCAAAATTTCTCATGTATTCATCATGAAAGTACAGACCAATATTAGTCAAAGCGGCACAATTATCAATTAGACCACGGATAAGTCTGAAAAACTTTGATGCCAAATACATATTTCTCCTTAGTTATGCGTCTATGTTTACCGCGACCGCACACCGCTCGCACCGGCAGCAATATTTATTTATATCTCTCTCGTTTTGGACACTGCTTAGGTGTAGCGTTAAGGTGATATTTTATATCGGTTTTATTTCACTGATTGCAAGTAAGGGAGAGCATGGTCATAAAAATATTTTTACTTCGCGTAGAAATTATTGTTTTAATAATGAACGTTTATTTAAATTTCGAGCTTTATTTTTCATATCTAGATACTTTTGCTCTTGTTCACATGCAGTGTAAAAAATACAAAAAGGACAAATATTAACACTAACAAAGCCTTAGTGCATAGTGTTGCTACTTGGTAAAGGAAGACAATCTTTCATAGTGCACTGCATTTTTCAATGGTTGACGTTCTTGCAAAGTCCGCAATCCTTAATCACCGCTGCAGACCACGATTTGTCTTTCATTTTGCCTAATTTATAGCGGCGACTAGTTTCTCTCGCATCAACCACCCTAACCTCTCCATAAACTCACTCCACACTTCCCAACTCCCTGTAAAACCTCTGGCATAAAACACGCTCGACAAAAGTTTTTCACAGCCATGTGTTTTTATTTTTTTTTATTTTTTGGAGTCTGTAAATCAACGTTAAGAAAAAAATGGTGGATTGAATTTTTATAGTGCCATATAAACTGACTCATATCTCTTGCATTTTCATTTTTTTAATATACACCTATATCACATAATACATTTACTCAGAACAATAATATTTTTTCTTTTAAAGCAGTTTAAATAATTTATTGCAAGAATCCTCACGATTTTTTAAAAATGAAATTCGGAAATAGATAGCTATATTATGTTTTTAATTCATAAATATTATGTAAATAGTAAATAAATTTGTTCTTCTTTTACTTCTTCCATATCCGCTCCTTAAGAGAACAGCATATGCAATCTTCAAGAATTCCTGTCGTCCGCCAGTATTATTGGGTCCTCCCAGGTTATACCCCTCCGTCTTGTAACTTCTCTGAATAGTAATAATTAATAAATAATAAACGAATAGTACTTAGCAGCCTTCCATGAGTTGATGAGTTGAGTAATTGGCTGACCACCAATTTTTTGTAAAATCTGTCAAAATAAATTTTGAAAATTTTGAGGTCCAAATACTGAATATCTGTGGTGGTCATCTTCATGCTAAAATAAATTAATATGTCATCGATGATTATTTGTTTTGTCATTTATATTTTTTCATTTGGCATTCTATCAAATCGCATGGTCAACTATTTGTCTTATTCTTTAATCTTTTCCATTTCCTATTTAGCCCCTAAATCACTTACAAGTTAACAAACGTTTGTTGTTTGGATTAAATTCAACCTTCACCTTTAATTCTCTTTTGTCTTCGGTTTTCCAATACAGAGTATTGAATACAAAAATCTATGTTTCTTTTGCTAACAGATTCAAATGCAATATTCATTTTTCGTGAACTTACTGTGGACCTATTTCTAAATTTGAACTCATATAAAAATTTGTCGTAAATTCCGTACTGTCACCATCTGGCTTAGGGACAAAAAGAAGAAGAAAGCAAAATAAAACCGGGTAAAAATTTAAAAAATGTACATTTTTTCAAGTTTAAATAAATAAACTTGATCGTGAATTGAAAAGAGTATTTCAAAACCGCAGTTTATATTTGACTGAGAAGTTTTATATGGAAAGACCCAATAAAAATATATCGACAAATATTAATATCTTAGTTTAATCATTATGTTTTTTCAAATCAAAATAAAGAAAAAAAAAATATTCTTACCATGAAATACAATCATTGCATCAATCTTTGAGAGGTTTCCCCAAAAGATAATTAGACGGTCAAATTTTCCGAACCTCAGTTTGCCTAACTAACCAAACAGTTTCTTATCCCTCCAGAGAAATAGCGATAATCTCAGACATGAGTGGAGTCGGAAATATATATATATATATATTAATTAAGAATTTTTCAGATAATTTTTTTAACTCTCATTTCACTGAGGCTAAGGCCATGTTCCTTGACCCCAATTATCCGGTTAAAATGTTCAAAATCTTCCAAATTAATTATCGTATCATAATTGGCTATAAAGAGTGCTATATTTTGTAATACAAATGAAAGAATACTAAATAAATGTATAAAATACTGGCAAAAACAGAATAGGTGAGATTAAACTGCGGATATCATTTATATACTGACATATTACAGTATAAATGGGTGCAGCCGTTTAGAATGCTTCTTCTCTTTCATTCTGAAACGTAATGACATCATCCAAATGATTTATAGATATTGACAACACCCATACTAATATCAATTAATAAACACACGCACATACCTGTACCAGATTTAATAGAAAATAAATACTTCTGTTTACATTTATCATTTTTTTTACTTCGTAATGATATCATTGAATTCTTGGGGGGTTTTTTTGAAGAATACGTGAAGTGTGAAAACAGCAGTCATTATATTAAGAGATATAAAATAAAAAACAAATTTGGTCACTTACTATTCTTATTACGATTTTTTCAAATGAGATAATTATAATAAATATAAATGCTGTATGTAAATTCATTAAATTATAACAGTATATTTGAGGGTACTATGTCATCTGTTCCCTTGGATACTTATAAAGATTTATAAATAAGTCAAATATGTCAAAAGATATTAATAAATTATTTGAGAAATTTAAAGTTATTTAAACAGTTTAACGCATCGTCTGGAGGTCACTTTATTTATTTAGTAAAAAGTTGCACAGTAAAAATATGTCTACAAGGCTAAACGTAGGTTGGTATTACAAATGATGTACAATTTGTTATTAAAGACATTTAAATCTATAATGGTATAATTTATTCTAATCAAATTGATATAATAAACGGTTTTTTTAAATTTTTGAATAACAATTTCAACTGAAAATGGGGATTTAGCACGTACATGGCATAGATTGAAAAAAATCATTATTACAGCGAGAAATATATTTAATAGGAATTTATTATTTTGTACATAAAAAAAAGTGATTTACAATAAGATTTATTGGTAGTACGTTATATGTTCACTCACTGCCCACATATAATGTACCCAGAAGATGCCGAAAGGCAAAATCCGGGTCGCTAGCAGTGATCTCACATATGGAAGTTTACCAACTTTAAATAATTTTATAATTTTTTAAGTTTTATTTTTAAAAATCTGTGGTTAGTATTATGTCGACTATATCGAGTGTAACCTTCAGTTTTTTCAAAATAGGCTTTTTTCGACAATCACAATATGTATATACAACTTAATATACGTTTTATAAAAAAGATGCAACCCGTAAATCCCGAAAAAGTATCGAGATTTAGCTTTTAATTTTTTAAAAATGAGAGCCTATACAATTTGCGACAGGAAAAAGGATTTCAATTTTATTGGTTTTTCTTAACTAACTTATTAAAAATAAAATTATATCGGATAGATAAAAAACTTTTAGTCTTTGTGTTCTTCAAAGTTTATTATATTATTTTGACTTTGGCCTAAAATCATTAAAAACGTTTTTTGTGCCTCCTTGAAAAATTGGTCAGTGTGGGTTACTTCCTTTTTTCTTTCCACAGTCGATATGGTAGTTGTCATGTGTTAAATATTTTAAATTCCTTATCTCTTAATATTTAAATACCTTTTTTTGTATTATATTTTGATTAAAAATACTGAATCAACTCCACCAATGTATAAAATATACAGTGCTCAGTTGTCCCTGAGTCATCTCTATTATCTCCCTGGCCTCCTTCTCCGCCGCATTCATTGCCTTTGTTTTGGTTTTAATTTTACTTGTCTTGTGTTATTTCTTTCTTTCGTCCGTGTGCTTTGGAGGACAGGCCCCCTGGCACCGGACGACGGATTCATTCCGCTTTCCGTAGAAGCTTTCTGCCGCTCGTTTGCCTCGCCGACTCTATGACGAGACCGGGAATTGTAAGCGCTAAATGTGGGTGATAGGACTCGGGATTAAATATATTTTAATACATTATACGTATTATTAAAACTCAAATTTACTCCAAAGTAACAGTAATAAAATACCGTTAATTACTTTTATACAGCAACATTTTAACTATGAACCTATTCTACCTAACCTAACCTATATTTGAAAATAGAAAATACATTTGTGTATGTCTGTCCGTCCTAGATCCAAATGGTAAAAATTTATGACGCAAAATTTTTACATGTCATTTTACTTACTATTTATCCTCAAATAAATATGGTACAATGATGGCGCTGGCCCAAATGGTCCACCATACAGACACTCCACAAGAGTGTGATAGTCGTTAGTGAATGAATTTAATATATTCAGTGCCCCAATAGTGACTGACTCTAAAAATCTAAATTATTTAAAACTGATAAACTTCCATATGTGATATCACTGTTAGCAACCCGGGTTTCACCTTTCGGCATCTTCAGGCTATATTATATGTGGGCAGTGAGCAAACATATAACATATTAACAATAAATCCTATTGTAATTTACTATTTATAGTGTTAAATTAGTAGATATCATTAGTGAAAATAATAATAGAAGTATTAAATAGAACAACAAAATTATTCCATGCCTATTGGAATTAACTTATTTAATTATATGTATTAAAAAGAACCACGCATTTACTATTTATAGTTTAACTATTATACTTTCAACATTCAAAATTATCACCTATGAATACTAAAAATATTGTATGCAGACGAGTATCAAAATGAAATAATTTGTAGAAAAGGTATGAGCAACATTTTTTTTAAACCATGTCTGTTCCCATAGTGGAACATATGGATCTACACAGTGTGAAGAGATCCACCCCGAAAGTGGAATACATGAATCTTCGAAATATGAAGATGTCTTGACAGATTATTTTTCATGAGAATTGTTTGTCAAACAATTACTCAACCCAATGGGTATCCAGTCCTGCATTTTCAGATTTTAAAAAGCCGACCAGATGGGGAATTGAAACCGCATTCCCCGGATTGCTACGCTAACCGGGGAGACAACCATTTATTTTAATAAAAATGATTTAAGCCTACCACATGAAAAACTGGATTATGCAATAAGTGAAAAAGTAATTTTATTTGATATTTCGAACAATACCGTTCTTTTTATCTTGATTTTGCTTCAGAGCAAAAAAATGAAAAAATGTAGTTCTTACAATTAATTTGTACCCTGTCTAATCCTAAAGAGAGGCATATGACTCCTCACAATGTGAAGATGCCTAGCTTAAAAATGGACCATGTATATAATTGTATAGAATGTGATTTTTTCATGGGAATTGATTGTTGGCTTATTCATAAGTATGGCATTCTAATATATTATTTTGTACAGAACATAGATTAAATATAGATTAAAACATTCTGAAAGATGACAATTTCACAAACAGAGTATATGGAACTTTATGAATGTGATAATTTACAATTTGAAATTTGGCTTTTTTTCCAGAAGTAATTAATTGCTCAGCCCGTCGGATGTCTACTTTTTAATTTTGAGGTATTTAAAATCCTTTGTTGTGAAAAGTTGTGAAATTAAATCCCACAACTTTGGGCTGTGAATCAAGTACGCAAACTCACAGCTATTGAGATTGTCTTGTTAAAATTGTCAATTTCTATTGATCCAGTTGTATGCTTGAAACTTAGAATGTTCCATGAAAATTAATTTCAATTTTTTTTTAATCGATGTTTGCTCCCAACATGGAGCATATGGATCTACACTGTGTGAAGATATCTACTCCGTAAGAAGAGTATATGAATCTCCGCAATGTGAGGACGTCTTGACAGATTATTTTTCACGAGAATTGTTTGTCAGACAATTACTCAACCCAATGGGCATCCAGTCCTGCATTCCCCGGATCGCTAGGTACGCACGCTACCAACTACGCTACCGGGGGATTTATTTATAATTTACTAATAAAAAATGTAGCTGCTAAAAAGCATATCTTGTTGAACTATTTCTCCAATTTTACAATCCTATCTTTAAAATTATAAGAACCATAATTTAATATGTATTATATTGTTATTTCAATGATAAGTATCACAATAACGCAATAATCAGTATATTTATATAGGACCTTCTTTAGAAAGCTTTAAAACTCTAGATTTTAATCAAAATATGTTTACATCTACTTAATCAAAAAGCTCTCATCAACATACAAAATATTATAAGTCTGCATTTCATTTGTATTATGATAGTCAATAGGTTCACTGGCTGACTAATTCACATCTCAGCTGACGCTGACCGATAGAAAGCATTGAGTTTCGAAAATCTCCCAGCGAAGCATCTCAAATCTCATAGAAACATTTCTGCATTAAAAGGATCTTTGGATATCCAATACTAATAAATACCAATAATATAAAGGAACATACGGTCGTTATTCCAGAGATAGTAATATAATCAATTATAGATATATATCTCTTAAATAACTTTGCCTGTTGTGGATGTGAATCATAAATTAAAACAATATTTAGATCTATATTTATGGATAAGATTTAATGGCAGTTGTTATTGAGAAAGGTAATGAAGATTCCTAATGGGTTGCATTCTTGCGCCAAATCTTGTGAAAAATATTTTCTTAGATATGATATTGAAAAGTATCATACTCAGTTTCTAGATTGCATATCCACATACCGTGTATATATATACGCTCTACTTACATGCAGTATATGGATCTTGATATAAGGTGCAATTCATGCTGTAAAAAATAATCATTCAATTTATTAGGCAGTCTTGCATTTTAGGATTTTTATTTATTCAGGTATGTAAAGGATTTCAACCTATGGCCTCCGATTATGTAGAGTTCATATACTTTAAAATGCAAAAGCGATGTGTCATCTTTTTATAATTTTTTTTTTTACTACGTTCCTTTCGGGAGTGGAGCATATCGATCTACACAATAAAGATATCCACTCTGAAAGTGGAGTATATGGATCTCCGCAATATTAAAACGTGTCAAGATAGATTGTACTTCATGAGAGTCAGTTGTCAGACAACTACTCAACTCGATGGACATGGTAATTAGAAGCACATTTAAACGTTTTGGTAATATAATATTTATAAATATAAATATAGATTTTGAAGAAACAATCATTATTAACGTGCAATATTCTCTATTTGATGATTATGTGGAAAACATTGTTCAAATATATTTATATTAAATATATAGTTATATTATTCAGATGTTGTACTATTTTTCAAATATTTAAAACTTTTTCTAAATATTTTTTTAACAATTTTCCTTTTTATGTCCTCCACGTGTTACTAAAATTATTGAAGAATATTCACCCACTTGTAAAATTTACTGTCTTAATATAAGATATACTTGTATTTAAAAAAAAGTAAAGGAATATATCTTCTTTTTTAGACTATGTAGTAATAATCACGAAATAATTGTTTTATGTGTTGAGAATATCATGTGTTTCAATGGCCGGTTAGTGTGTTTACGAGCACCTCCCGGTCCAAGCTTTGTAGGGATGCTTTGAATACGATACATATATTTTAACAAGTTTAACAAACAGCGCGATGAATTTGGAAAAGCTCTCTTCGTGAAAGCTCACGTTTAATTGTTTTTAAATTAAAAATAAAATGTTTAAAATTTATCAAGTCTTAATGATAATAAAAAAACTTCTAAGGTGTCGAAGAAACTTGACTTTAATTCAATTATTCATAATGCCTGCTAGACATGTTCAATACGAATCTCTCAATCTATTATACATTCAAACTTTGAATTGAAACATACATTAAAATGCTTCTATGCGACTTTGGTTTTTGAACTCGTAACCTCTGGTGCTAGTGGATTTACAGACTGTGATATAATTTTTTTAGCTAATAGAGGCAAAAATAATTCACGGTACAACAATTTGATTTCATTGATGCACTTTTGATAATGTATTTACATCTATAAATACATTTGTTTTGCGTTTTTGAAATCATTAGTAGACATTTGTTTAAGCAGTTAAATACCGTTGAAAATCAAACAGTAAATTTGACACATTTGTGGATATTTTTTATATGTGATACCGCTTTTTTAATTGTAGAATTGTATGATTTTGTTACAATTAAATGATGTTTTTTTCTTAGTAAAGTAAAGTTATGTCACGTTAGGTTATGTTAGGTTTGGATGATTTAATTTAACATTATGTTGTTTGTAATTGTGTGATTTGACAGTGCGTATACTGGCTAGATGTATGCGTTATCGAAGAGTTGATATTTTAACTGTAAAATACATAAACTAAAAGCTCTTACGTATGTTATTATATTAAAAATATACGTGATAATAATTATTTTGTATAAAGCTCAGCTCACTTAGCGATGGATACGAGTATCATATTTAAAAGCATAAATATACCTCAGTACACTTATAGACAAGCTAGGACGCAGGTGAGGATGAGTGTTACATAAAAGCTTACCTACTTGTCGACGTGAGATCTCGCCAAAGTTTATGTGGCTTTCGGCCGATACGATAAACACGTTGTATATCTTCAAATTACCTTTATGCTATATTGTTAAATATATAGTATGACAAGCTTTTGATATAAATTAGAAAATGATTTTATATTATCGAAAACAATAAATTATAAATTATTAGAGGGATGTTTTATGAATAATTATTTCTTGAAATCTAAGTGTTTACTTGTTAAGTGAAACGTTCAATATAATAGTGCGAATAAAACTAAAATAATTTCATTTAAATTGCCATAAAGCAATGAATTTTTTTTAAGAGGCAATTAATATGACAAAAATTAACAAAACAACTGCTTAGTCGAGAATCGGCTTATTGTTTTGGATAATTTTATTTCTTTTTTAAATCCGGCAGATCCTGGAATCGAAACCAAAATATTCTGCTCTAAAATGCGCACGCTAATCTATCGTCTACTGGGGAAATATTTTTATTTTGTATTTTAAACATTTCAAAATATTTTTTATTCGAAAATCAGGATGTTTACAACTTAGTACTAGTTCTATCAAAAAGATATGAGTTGAAAATGTCTAATAAGTGTCTTTTGCTTTTAAAATTAAAAAAGGACGCTCTGTGAAATTTGCGACCGGGAAAAAGGACCTTTATCTAATGAATTGTATTAGTTTTTCTTAAATAGATTATTAAATAATCATAAAACCGATTAAATAAAACACCATTTTATGTATTTTATTTACTTTAGCTCAAAATCATTAAAAAAACGTTTAATGTGCCTCGTGTCAATGTTGGGTTACGTCCTTTTTCTTTTCCACAGTCGATATGTTAGTTACAAATAAAAAGAAATCTACGATGATGTTGAAAACTTTACTTAATAAAAGATGTGTGTTTTGAAAAGCTTTCAGGTTTATATTTTTAAGAAAGATAATCAAGATTGAATTTCACTAGTAAATTTTCTTTGAATTTTATCAAAATTACTCGTATCGTTTTCGCTTCGAGAGTCGTCCATATAATATATATCTAGCGAGTAGTTTCTAGTGTAAAAGTAAGGAGTATTTTTGTATCTCTGAGCTCGGAGGCGATAAATCTCGGCCTACTGATTGATACATGGCGCAGCGTTGACGCCCATCCTGTGATTTAGTGCCCGCCGGCCGAGGAGGTCTGACGTTCAGCGCCGCGACGCAGTTTATTTTTTCAAGAGAATTGTTTGTTAATGGGAATCGAGTCCTGTATTTTTT
>JAGVSQ010012045.1:1314-11871 GCA_022683975.1 Rhyacophila evoluta | reverse complement strand
AATAGGGTCTGTCTAACTTACTTGATAGACACTCTCTTTTTCCTTCTGTATATATTTTTTTGTTGTAAATCTTTCTTTATTCTTTTTTTTATATTTTAATATGCTTTTGATATTTTCGTCATAGCTGTATGTATATGGTGTTTTTAACGGATTAATCTTGTAATTTGTATTGTTACAACATGTAATAAATAAATAAATAAATCTCTTCAAATATCGACAAAAACTAAAAATATACATTTATATATTATTTTTATTGTTTGATGAAATAAGGGATTATTAGTTGGCTGTGAAAACCTCATAACATGATCTATTTGTCAGCTTCATTGGCAAATGTAAAACTTTGAAATCAATTCCAGATGTCTCCAAAGTTTTTGAAATAAATATTTATGCGTATAATGTATCAGTGGTTTGCAAATTAGTTCAAAATCTGAATCTGAAACTTGAGACTTAGAATTAGATTTAAAAGAATATCGATTATTTTGTTTGGATTTGTATTAAAGTTATAAAATCTGTAAAATTAACTACCCAATATAATGATTCCTTCAAATACAAATATTTTTGAGCAATCTTAATTTTATATATAGTTTTTTAGTATTATTTTCAATATCTAATACTAGTATTAGAAATTGTTAAATAGATTAAATATGACGTATTAATTTTGTATTTTTTCCTTCAATATTCGCTCACTAAGTGGAGCATATAAACACCACGTGCCACTTTTAAAAATGTCGCCCGCCAGTATTCTTGCGCCCTCCCAGGTCATACCTCCATGTCGTAACTCTAACGAATACATTGTGTAGATATTATTTAGTGGCCTTCCGGGATACAGAAAACCGGTCGGCTTATAGAATATGAAGATTAGGACTCTCTTGAGGCATCCGCAATATGCGGCCGAGCCAGGTCCAGCAGCTTCTCTTTGTCAGTGATAAGTGGCTCCAAGGTCCGTTCTCTTGTCTTCTCATTTCAAACGAAGTTATATCACCGTATCCCCAGAATCTACTGCAGGCACCTGTTCTTAAAGTTTAGAATACGGCATTTTATTTATCTTCCCGAAATGTAGAATATAATTTTGTCAGTAAAAACGTGAAAAAAATATAGAAAATATAACAATCAATTACGTCGTGTACAAGTCTATGTGATATAATTTAGTTTTCTAAGAATTTTAGGTGGAAATGCGAAATGTACCCCGTAGGAAAAATTGTCGTTGTACAAATCTAGTCAGTTATATACAACAACTTAAATAGCTAAAATGTATGTCTAGATAGTCTAGATCTAAAAAATACTGGATTGACAAAAAAGTTTGGATTGGTGTAAACACTGCAATCTGTTAATTATATTACATTACATAATGATTATTTAAAAAAGTTTGTCTGAAAAAAACTGAGGGGTACGTTCTTTTTCCTTTCTACAGTCTTTATAATAAATAATTGCTTATTATTTTAGTGTATTATAAATCCAAAATACGGATGGAGCTTAAGAGCTTAAAGTGGTTTATTAATCATGATTTTTGATGTTTTGTAAAATCAGCTAAATTGTTGAAGCTTTATGAAACTTCTAAACTCGAATTCCTTACATAGAATTTATTTTTAGTTGAATCAAATTAATAATATTGAGTTCGACATAATGAAAGCTATGACAATATATTTGTGTTATTTTTCAGTAATATTTGCAAAAAATGTACTTCTTTCAGGACTGTGTGAGCAGCGCTTAATACATTTTTAAATCGAATTTTATTTCTAAAGTTATATAGTGATGTATCTAAAGAGTTTTTTTGGTTCGGAGTAAGAAAAAAATATCTTGAAACATTATTCTAATAGTTACTTGGGTTAATTCCGTCGTTTTTTTTTTAATATACAGGTCTAGACCATAAAGAGAACTGTCTTGATATATTTTTTTGTATCTAAAAGATTAGAGATATGCACCATTAAATTTTGAAAACTCTCATGACGATGCGAGAATTAAACGTGAGACCCCTAGTACCAAAATACGTAATATTATCAAATAGACGACGCAGTGACAAATACATCTTTTGACAGACTCAAGAAATATTATCTCAGCCAAAACATATGATTAATCATATCAGCTGTGGAAAGGAAAAAGAACGTAACCTACACAGAGAAAATTTTACAGCAGCACAACAGACGTTTATTTAATGATTTCGAGACAGTCAAAACATTAAATAGGCACAACCTTGAAGCACATGAAGACTAAATTATTTATAGATTCACTCAATAAGATATTAATTTTATAAGTATTAAGAAAACCGAATAAAATTAATTGTGTGAAAGCCGTTTTTCCTGGTTGTCGATTTCATAAGGTCTCATTTTTTCAAATGTGATAAGCTGAATTTTGTCAAATTTCAGCTTACATCCTTTTGATAGAATTTGTATGAAGCTGTATATATTCTAACTATCGAATAAAAACTTTTTTGAAAAATTGTGACGTTACGTCACTTTTTCACGGTCTATGTATAGTATTAAACAGTAAAATGTATTCGTTGAAACAGTTGAAGTGGGTTTGATGTAAAAAAATAATATTTGTTAATGGCCAAAAGTGTGGTCACCTTGAAAGGCAATAACTTCAGATGTGTGAAGTGTAAAGTCGTGTTTTTCATGCGAGCGGTAAAATTATGAAAATTTATTTTTTAAAATGTAATAGCTGCGAAACTATTTCTGTCCGAGCAGACCACCTTCGCTATACAAACAGAATTGTAATGTTCCACAAATGGGCGGGATGAATATTTAGTGGAATTTTATCGACACCGCATTTTTACGCCGCTGAAAGCAGAACCGGATGTGAACTTCAAATTTGCAATTCGATCATAATGATTTTTAGTAAAATATATTTTGAAACATAGAATAAATTTTATAAATTATAATTGTATTTATTTATAATTTTATACATGTTCTAACATTACAAATTGTAAGTTTAATACATTAACAATAGATATACATTTGATTATAATAAAAATTTTAAAATATAAAAAAGAATAAAATATACAGAAGGAAGAAAAGAGTGTCTACTAAATAAGTCAGACAGACCCTATTCTAATAATATATGTAATAGCATCCATAGAAATTCACTCTCACATAGGTAGAAAATATCAAACTCCGAGGCAATCTCGTTAAACATCACGATTGCTCTCCGCATTGGCGTGATTACTGGCAGGATAGTCATGCATTTAGGAATAAGTAGAGTTGATGTTCCCGATTTCTTAGGTAGTTATCAGAAGCATGCAGACCAATAAGACCACGCATAAGTCGAAAAAAATGCGTCGCCAAATATATATTCCTACTCAGCTTTAAGCTACAATAAGAAAGCATGTCTAACATGAAAGCAGTTGGATAAAGCCATGGATAGTTCGATTTCTTAGACAGTTATCAGGGACGTATTAACAAATATTAGCCAGAGCAGCAGAGTTATCAATATCACGTATAAGTCGTTCATTATGTCATTATGCATACAACTTAATATACGTTCTGCCAAAAGGATGCAAGTTGATCAATAATAGTAAATTGATTAAAAATAAGTCTTGGCTATGCAGAGATTTTTATGCTCTACGGTACGATGAAGGGTACGTGTTGAAAATAGTACACGTAAATACTAAAAAAGATAAATTTTTCACCAATTATTTAAGTAAATAGGCTAGAATCAGTTTGATAGATCTAAAAGAAAAAAGACTACTCAAAATTTGTATTTGTGCTATAATTTCAATGAAATTGCTTCCTTTTCGGGATGTAAAGCAGACAATATTAATTGTACAATCATCAATTATTTACAACCATCAAAAGCTTTAAGCAATACACGAGCAATTTCCGGTCCTGAATCGGATATAGGTAAATCAACCGCGAGTCGATTCCGGAAACAAGAATACAGTTTTTGTAAATCCCGGCACGCGCAGCTTTTTTCCCATTAAATTTACGAGAATCCATTTTCCCATTATTTTTTAGCGAATTTCAATTAAACGTGAAAATAAAGCTGGGATTTTTAAAGTGTCTGGCGTCAATGAGTGAATTCGTGACGTGTATGCAGATTTTTAAAGTAATAAAATTATACGTTTTTGCGAGACTCTAAAAAAATGTTAAGTGGATTTAATGGTTCGTGTGACTGGAGGTTTTAATAGTATATAAAAGCTCCCAGCCTAAATCTACATAAAGTATTTTGGAAAGTTTATTTATTTGTCTTCAATCAATATTCAAACAATCCACCTATAGATGATTATAAACATATGTTCGCTACAAAGCCGAGCTTATGGATCTACACAGTTTGAAGACATGTCTTGATAGATTTTTTTAGGAGAACTGTTTGCAATCCAATTGCCCAGTCCAATGGGCATACTGTCTTGTATTTTTTGAGTTTTTTGATCGTCGATGATCGATTCTTTATAATGACTTAAGTTTTATGATTTAAGCAACAGTCAAGAACTTTTATTTTATTCTCATCAATTTTATACCACCCTCTTGACATGCTTTTAGGTTAACAGGAAATATTACTACCTATAAAAAACTCTCGGAGTAACAATCCCTAAATTACTTAAAGAATTAGCTTAGATTAAGTTAGCTTACGTTAGGCCCGGTGAGGTTAGTCTAGATTAGACCAGGTTAGGTTAGCCTAGGTTTGATCAAGTTAGGTAAACCTAAGCTAGGTCAGGTTAAGTTTTTCGGTAGAGTTAAGATAGGTGATTATTGAAATTTTTATTTTTAGTCTTTTTTCTTTTGCGAGGATTTTTTCAAATACGTGGATATTAAGCCCAAGTTTTTTTTTTCGAAAAGCTAACTTCCTAGAACGATATAATTTGTTGATATCATAAAATCGATGGAGTTTGAGCTTACCAGTAATCTACATACGTCCGATCTGTTATCTGAGATACTTCAAGTCAATTAAGTATAATCTATTCATGCTGAAAAGCCTACCTTAAAAAAAATCCCGTCTTAAACAAATATAAAGACAAATTATCTACGGACGAGATTATAATTCTGTATTTCTGAACATCAAAGATGCTGTGTCTGATTTCACGCAATTAAACTACTCAAACTTGGTCATCCAATTTTTTTATTATAAATATACTTCTGCACCTTTAATTTAAATCGGTTTTTGTGGGAAAAAATCAATATTTGAACCCACCATTACTCGCTTAAAAATACTTTTAATTCAACAATACAAAAAATGATTTTTATAAAGTTAAAAATTTCAAAAATCATTCAAACATCTTCACATACATTATTCAGCAGTGTATTATAAGAAAATATTTTATTGTTTAGCTGTATTTGAATATTAAATTGAACAACTTTATTTGTCTGCATATTTGAAAATGAATAATGTATGTAATATTTAAATAAACATACTTTGTTGGAAAACATTTCAATCAAGTATTGTTTGTCTGATTTAAGGACTATAATTCTGATAATATGATACATAAAAAAACGTCGTGAGCCGTAGTATTTTAATACCTTTTGTGAATAAAATTAATTTAAAATATTAAATAATTCTATTTGAATAAGGAGACCGCTGATTTATTTTTAATACTGAGTTTCTTAAAATGTCAACTTTGGGTAAGAAAAAAACGTAAACTACACAGATTTTTGTAAAAGGCACAAACAACGTTTACTTAATCATTTATGTCCAAAATGAATATATTGAATAGCCACAACTTAAGTGTACACATACCAAAACTAATGTTTTATTTCGCCAATCTGATATTAAATAATTCAGAATTTAAAATCAATTTCCATCAAGCACCATCAGTCGAAAATATTAATTATTTAATCTGATATTAATTTAATAATCATAAAAGACTGTCAAGATAAAGACTTCAATTATGCCTATATTTATGCTGTGTTGATCTATATGTTACAGCTTAGGTTCGGAAATGGTATAAAAAATATTTTGTCTACCCGGTGGCGTAGTTGGTAGCGTGTGCGTCTAGTGATCCGGGGAATGCGGGCTCGAATCCCCATTTGTCGGATTTTAAAATCCAAAAAATGCAGGACTGGATGCCAATTGGGTTGAGTAATTATCTGACAAACAATTCTCGTGAAAATTAATCTGTCAAGGCGTCTTCACGTTGCGGAGAGCCATATAGTGAATATCTTCACACTGTGTAGATCCGTATGCTCCATGTTGGGAGCGAACATGGTATATATACATATATATGAAATATATTTGGGGTGATAAGTCTGTCTGATTGATGGTCATACACATGTTTTTTGTTGTAACATTGTCAATAAAAAAATACTCTCAGATTATTATTAACTCCCATGGGTGTGATATTTACATATAGAATTTGGAATGATAAAATCATATGATTTTAAGCCGTGTAAATTTAGTAAAAAATACAGGACTAAATGCCCATTGGGTTGAGCAATTGTATGAGAAACGATTCTCGTGAAAAACGATCTTTCAAGACTTCTCAACATTGCAGAGATCTGTATACTCCACTTTCGGAGTGTATATCTTCACATTGTATGCTCCACTTAGGGAGTGAATATGAAATATATATATATATAAATTAAAATGAATAATGTTAGCCATTTTTGTAAATACTAATCTATTTTCTCTTTTTTTTTCAGATGCTGGTGAATTTGTATTATAATCAGAATATGAAATAAAATCTAATAATATTAAATTAATTCAAAAAAAAATATTTTTGTATTCAAAAAGTATTTAACATTAAAAATAAATTTTGATTTTTTTTTCTAATTTTAAAAATAATCTTAAATATAATTTAAATTTCGAAAGAAAAACATCTTAATGTCATAAAGTACATATAGTACAATACATAAAGTACATAAAGTACAATACATAAAGTAAATGAACATTGCTGACAACTTAATAATTTATGTAATTTGAATTCATAAAGATTTATTTGGTTGGTAATGGCATTAAAAAATCTCTTCGATTGAAATTGAAACGAAATTTTATTAAAATACCATATAAATATACGTATTATTTTTCTTTCACATCGTTTTCGTTGATATTTTCTTAGACAGTCTTTTATACATTCTTAAAAACTTTTAATTCATGTAATTTTTTTATTCTTTATAATGATTAATTAGTATAATAAGTAAAAAAACCTTCGCAGTGTACGTCAATGGTATTAAAATATAATAAAATTAAGCCCCAATTTATTAAGTAAAATAATATATTCTTACCTAATAATTTATTAAATCTCGTTATTAGCTTACATATGTTTGTATTAAATAAAATTATACATTTGATACAACCAGATATCAACAATTCATTCTGATTAATCTACCATTAATTCCATCCATTTTGGTAACAGAGTAAGCAGAAACGTTTACAGTTAATAAATTAAAAATAACTTAAAATCATAACATATGATTTTTTTTGTCAAAAAATGGATGTTTTGTGTAGAATCCAGTTGGGATTGAATTTGGTAAAGATTTTTAAGTAATTTTGCTTAAGAAATACGATAATTCTCTAAATCAATTCATTCTTTTTGTCATTTACGTCGTATGCATGTTTTAAAAAAGGTACCATTATTTTTGCAATATCTTGTGCTGCTTTTAAATGTCAAATTTTTTTGTCAGGTATTTTTTTTACTTACTTACCAAAAACTGCATTAACCAAACTAAATCACGTGTTTATTTTTATATTTAATACTGATTTTGTGTTTCCGAATAGTGGTTATGATAAAACAGAAGCTAAATAAACAACACGGGTAAATAAATGTCTTGCAAAAACATCGCATCAAAAAATAACATCTAAGTGTAATTAAAATCCAAATAAATGTGTCAAAAATAGTGCTTGAAATACCAGGGTGTCATGTCATACTACGGGTATAGGGAGCGATCCGGTTCGGAGTCCGAACATGGCTCCGAAACC
This sequence comes from Rhyacophila evoluta, assembly GCA_022683975.1. Taxonomy (NCBI): domain Eukaryota; kingdom Metazoa; phylum Arthropoda; class Insecta; order Trichoptera; family Rhyacophilidae; genus Rhyacophila; species Rhyacophila evoluta. Next base: position 4,026 of record JAGVSQ010012045.1, on the reverse strand, counting down.
GACAGAGGCTCCGGTTCCGAATGCGGATCGAGAGGAACGGGAAGTACGGCTACAAGCAGTGGGAGCAGTTCCAACGGGAAGGTGCTTCCGTATCCTGGCTTTACAGACGTGGCGATGCAGTACTTGACCCAGGATACGAGGCCAAGAAATTGGTGCTTGATGCTGATCACCAATCCATATCCTTTTTAATATTACAATAATACTCGAAATAAATTTTGTGGTTGTAATTTTGAGTACAGCTATTTAATAATTATTCATCGTCACTGATTACGAATATGATATGAGGCTTTGTCAGTCACGTTAGATGTATCAATTATTTTGGACACTGTATTCCTCGTTATATTTTCCATATGAAATACAAAGCGTTATATTTTTTTCTAAAGCAATACACAAAAGTCAATTTAATTTGAGTTTTGTAATCACTAGACAGTTTTCAATAATGATACATCTGAAATTAATTTAACTTTTCGCGTGCTTCAAAGTCAAGTCATATAGCTCGTGACGCGCTATATGAAAATTAATAAGATATGGTAGGACGTAGCGTGTACATATCTATTATAATTTACACGAAGAAGAATTAAAGTTGTTTTAAAAATAACTTTCATATATTTGATTACATATAAAGTAGCTTCGGATTAAATAAACAGTGTAGAAATATGAATAATTTTGGGAAAAGCTTTCTTCACGCATTGTTTTGGAAAAAAGCTTGATAATCAATAACAACTATGGACATAGTTTGCATCAAAAATTTGATAATGTATCTTCGCCGATATAGCTGAAACACGCAACTCGATTTTTAGATTTGAGCCACTTTTTAAAGTAATGTTTTATATCTTACAATTTATTTTATTATGCCCATATTTTTGTGTTAACATACGTCTATAAAACATGTAAAAATTATGTGTTAATGCAAAAATATGCACATGATAAAAAAAAGCTGTTCTTTACAAAGTGACTTAAATAATTAATATTTTCGACTGATGTTTCTTGATGGAAATTGATTTTAAATAAAGTGACTTAAATCCAAAAATCGAGTTACGTGTTTCTGAAATATTGACGACGATATATCAATAAAAAAGCTTTCTTATAGTATTAAAGAAAACCAGAAAACAAACTGACTAAATTAGTATAATACTTTTAGGCTGTATTCTCTTTTTCAGGTAACAATGTCAAGATTTATTCGGTAAGTCTTAATTTATTATATTTTCATAAAAGTTTATTAATTTTATAATTAAATACAACTATCATTATATTTATATGTATCTTTTCCTTATGAATTTTATAGCTGATAAAATTATTTTATTTAATATCGACAAAACTGTGATCTCTCGATATTATATAAATTTATTGGCTGTGTGGTATGAAAAAATAAACATTTTTTAAAGTTTTGTCACTTTTGAAGATATTTAAGGTCGTTTTTCTTATAGATTGTTCTTTTTCTTCATTTTTGAAGGTAGGGAATTGTAATATTTATTCACGGTATTTCCTCTAGAAAGCTTTTAAGTTTTTTGTAACCGGATATGAGACAAGTCGAAATACATTACTATCCAGCCTTATTACAGTTTCCTTTTCATTAAAACATAAAGCTTACGTGCTGGAAATAGTATATTTTAAGAAATAATAATAAAAAAACGGATGTCTTCAGTGACTCGTAATGAAATATATGGCATACAACTCTCTTTCTATTCCTTTGTTGCCATTGTTTACACAAGTTATTTTCATTTCAGAGTTGAAGGTTTACATACTCGTACGCCGGGTCAAGCCCCTTCACCAAAAAATAACCACTCCATGTTATGAACTTATCCTCGTTACAGAAAAAAAGTCAGATCTTTTTTTAAGTATCATATTAAAATGGATGTTATATTTTCTCGTGTCAATTGGATGAATGTTTTACTACGATTGATATTATAATATGTATTAAAAATCAAATAGAAAAAAAGAAAGTTAAACCATTTTAAAATAAGTTATATACAAAACAAATTTATGGGAGTGGTTATAGCTGACAAATAACATGAACGTTCTTACGTATTAATTAAAAACATGCATTATTATTAACGTGGAAGAAAGTATTTTTAACGTTTTAAGGCTTTAAAACTTTTACTTCGAAATATGATAAATTTTATTTTATGTACAAGTGATTTTAAAAATACACAATTCCAAAATTTGTGCACGGATAGTTTAGCAATTTTCGAGAATCAAGCTATGAAATAGGTTCTGTAAGTGACACTTTTTAGAGTGTAGCACATTAAACAATGTATTTCGATTAGGTGTTGATGACAGATCTAATTGAAATTTTCCATATATATTATTTTTGATTTGAATATGATTATAGACAAATTCGATTAAGAATTGTCACTTTTCTATATCACTGGCAGTGTTCCATACACAGTGTCACGTTTTATGGAAATTTTACACATTCAACAACGCTCCCAGTAGCCAATAGGAATTAAAAATCTCATGCATATTTTATTATGAAATGCATGTCGTGTTCACTTAAATATTCAAATGAATTCTCTATTCCAGTGTCCAAAAATCATTTTTAAATCAAGCCGAAAGCTGACTTGGTTTCACTCAAGGATTCCGGTCACTCAAATATAAAAGTAAAATTGAAGAATTTTGTAAATATTCTTCAAACAATGTTAAACTTTTGACGGTATTTAATAAAAATATAAAAGCGTACAAGATAATTTCAAAGACAATTTAAAATTTAAA
>JAGVSQ010012044.1:0-11872 GCA_022683975.1 Rhyacophila evoluta | reverse complement strand
GTTGAATATGTATTGAAATAAGACTATTTAAATCTTTGAAGCCCATTATCTCGAAATAGACAAAGTGTCAGATGAAACCTTGTTATTCTGAGGTGCCGATATGTTAATACAAAAATATGTTATTGATATGCGAGATTGCAAAAAATAAAACTAAAGACGATATTTTATATTTATCATACTTGTTTTTATATTCAGGATATATTTATAGTTTTTAGTCTACTATTGTTCAATATATACTAATTACTTTATTAGTCTTAAACATATTTTTTTAAACACATGCATATGTGTTAATATTATATATAATTGATATTGAAGAATAGATTCAAAATAATAAATATAATACATCAGTGTCATTTATAATATTATTATAAATGACACTGATGTATTATATTTATTATATGTGAAATGCCATTAGTATGGCAGCATTCAATTGCAAAGGGTTAAATCTTTTGGGTTGATTCCTTGTAAAAACCTTGTCAATTTTAAATAACTAGTAGATCAATCTTATATTTAAGGGAAAGATATTTTTGACCATCAGTCAATTAATGGAGATATTCATATTCATATTTTGGTTTAATTTTTAGCAATTGCATCATTGATATCACACAGAGACTCTTCAAAAGGAAATATTTCAAAACAATTCTCACAATTATCAGATGATGAACCGTTATATGATTCGGTTGCCTCCGATGATGATTACGCAGCTCTCGTTCCTGTTGTATCAAATGTGAGTTCATCATTGCTATTTTTTCTATGTATACAATGTTGTATAGAATTTATAAACATGCTTAATCTGTCACATATTAAAACTTGCTTTCCCTACACCACCAACATGTCTCGACGTCCGTTATGTAAATATTATAACTCTAAAAAATAATAAATTAAACTGTTAGTTTCTGTAACAATATTGAATGCGTAAATTTTTCAATCAACATAAAGTATTATGCTATAATTATATAATACATAATGCATGAATTATTTAGTTCATGAAACTTAACAAAGGTTAAACATTTCATTTGACTCATATAATTTAAGTTCACCATTTGCAATATGTACTAGTAAAAATATAGCATTTTTAACAAATTCTTATGAGTAGTGATGCTAGTTTAGTTACCAAAAGAACTTATCGGACATTGATTATTAGTTTGAATATTGTGTAAGGTGTAATATGTATTATAAAGAGTAAATTTTAGGATTTGACAAGGGAAAGTTTTTAATTTAAAATTCTTGTCATTATGAATATTCTCAGACATTTTCTTGTTTCTAGTGTAAGATTTTTGATTCAACAATTATTATTTTATGTATAGGATTCAAAAGGGCTACACAATTCCCCGAAATGCGGAGAAACAGTTTCGAAAACATATGATGTGTCTTGTCCTAATGATCAAACTTCAGTTGCATCCCATAATCCATCTCCTGTCATAAATGAATCAAACCAAGAGAATAACTTGAGTAAACTAAAAATGAGAGAAATAGAGTTATTACAAGAAAAAATCAATTCCAAAGACGATGTCATTCTTGAACTTCAATGTGAGCTGAAATCCCTGCAGAAGACTATAGAAAATTTAACCAATGAAAATGTTGCTCTACGAAGCTTTGTCGAAAAAAGCAATAGCATTCCATTGAGTAGTTCGCCGCCTACCAGGGACGTAAATCTTCCTATTAACCAAACCATTTTAAACAGTTCATCTGTAAAAATTAAGCAGGCTGATTCAAATGAATTCAGAAACTTAATAATCAACAACCAAAGGCCTACTAGTATGTATGAAACAAGAGAAGGTCCTAAAGCTAACTGGAGAATCACTAAACATCAGGTGAGGGGCTATTAAATATATCCCTTAATATGTTACACTTGTGTTAGATATGGTAAAGTCAACTTTGCAAAACCATACTATGAATGAGACAATTGCTGTAAAAATTTGGTAACCAGACAACTGCACTCATGACAGCTGCACACATGACAAGTGCATACATAGATAACTGCACGCATGACAAGTTTGCAGATGTCATGAGAGCACTTGTCATGCGTGCAGTTGTCTATGTATCCACTTGTCATGTGAGCACTTGTCATGGAACCAAAAATTTATTTATTTAGCAACAGATTACAGCAAAATTATGCTTTTATATCTGAAGGTTTTTTTTTATTCTATCTTCACAATAACCAAACCAATTTTTTAGTTATACTAATTTTAACATATTCAGAAAAAAACATAGATAGTGAATATATTTATTGGGTATCAGATATGCTTGAAACTTTCACAATATTTTTAACGATATTTCAATATTCGGCTATCACTATATGTTTTATCATCTCGTTGTGACATTTTGAGCTTGTTGCACAGTTCATTTTTAACACAGAAATAGGTTTAAGAAATATATATTTACAGTTAACGACAATTGGTGGCTTGGACACACCTATAAATCAAAATTCAGGCAATGCCCTTTTGGTTCCCGAAGAAAACATTTCGAATTTGCTACCAACAGCTAAAGATGTTAATAAACATACAGAAGTTATAACCAAAGGTATTCAGGAATTGTGGGGGGCCATGCAAGATCCGGTTGTTTTTGGTCACTCATTTATGTACAAGTCTGATAAAATTACACAAGCAGTTATAAAACTGATCTCCATATTCCCAGAGGTGAGTTCACATTATACCTTAGTTTGTCACTTATATACCTATATACTGAATAGACAATAAATCATTCATATGGTGTTATGCTAACTGTCCAGACAAGTAATGTTCTGATCTTTGAAGATAAAGCGAAGAATGTTTGTCATCATCACAGTCTTTTATTCGATGATATTATATATATATATATATGGCAATATCATTTTTGGATGTAGTCTGAAAATCCTGTAAACTAAAATATAAATATGCAAATTGCAAACCATATTTTTATGAAAGTATACAAATTTAATTGTTAGAATTATCTGTAATATGCCATTATATCAATCAATATATAGTAATGAAAAAAAATTATCATAGAAATATTCGGACGACAATGTGTGTGCTGTTCTTGGTCAACTTACTACGGCTTGTGAGCATCTTTCTAAAGTTTGCACACAGTGGGAAGTTATTAATGAACCATCGGAAGTTGACGGATTCATGTTGAACATCCGAACGGCTGCATATGAACTGGCGAAAGCGACAAAGTTACTGGTGACAAATTTTCAATTGGATGAAGAGAACTCCTAGTATTTTGATTACAGATTAGATGAGGAATTAAGCTATATTTTTTGTTTTTGCTGTATTAATATTTATTTGCGCATCGATTGACATTTTTTTTAAATCCTAGATATACTGTTGATAATGTTCAAAATTTTATTGCAGTATGCGTATCATATACATGTATCGTTAAATATACAGCCTTTTAGTCTGAACTAACCAATAAATGTTAATGAATAATATATAGATTATCAAAACTTACAGTGATGACTGATATCAAAAGAATTCGTTATGTACAAAGTATGTCTATGCCATATGTATTTTAATTACTTTTAAAAATTATCAGGTGTTGTCAATAATTTTATTATAACTCATTTAGCAAAAATGCCTCTTTTGCCAGCATCGGTTGTCAGTTTGAATAAAATTCATTTAAATAATGTTATTTAGTAAAAGTCTTAACTTCACAGATTATTTTTCATGAGGATTAGTTGTCAATCAAGTCGGTTGTCTAATTTTGAAACCCAGTAAATGTTTTAACACAAAACGTTCAGAACCCACCTACAATGAAATTTCAATAAGATAGGTACTAGGTTTTAAATTTAACGCCTGAACTAATTAACTATCCAGTTCTGTATCCTTAAACTATAAATTTGATACAGCTGTGAACCTGCAACCTCTAGTTCCGATGCATGCATGCTTACCAACTCGGCCATTGGAGTGACTATGTTATTGCGCGTTAAAAATAATTCACAAATTACAGAACTCAATTCTGTACCTAATGTATACACGTAATATATTAACTTTTGCTTTTCTATAAATCAAATATATCTGAATTCGTTGAAACTACCCGTGTCACGGTAGAAGAGGTGTATGTAGGGTAATTGACAGACTGAAATTGTTATGATATTTCTAATATTTTACAATGAGTAATATAGCTGTTCAACAGCGTAGTTGATAAAATATTTTTGAAGAAGGTCAACAATAAATACTGTTAAGTAATATAGTACATAGCACATTTTCTTTGAACAATTCTAGGTATACCGTTATATAAAATGTTTATTAGCTTTATTTTAATCTCAGATTGTTCTCTGTGAAAAAAAAAACCTTATACATAATGTCATATTTGGACCAGTCATAAAAATTTGCAGCTTAGGGTGACTTATTGTGAATTCTGACTCATATTCTTTTTTCGAGTTTTGAATACATGTTGAATCTCGCCTTATTGTACCCTATTTACCAAATTTGGTTTTTTTTCACTATCATTTATTTTATGTCTTTCAAAATTTCATTCTATGGAATAAATATCAATACATTTAAATTTTTTCTCAAGGTTTTATAATTTTACACAATAATAAAAATAAAGAGAATATAATCATTCAAAGTGCCAATGTCAGAAAACAATTTCACTAGACCTTTTTCATTTAATTACATGTGCATCATTCTTTTATTTTTTCATGAGGGTCATAAATTATATAGATAATCATATTTTTTATTTAGTAGCTATATTACAGATATAAGCATTTATTATCTTATTTCGACTTAACAACTTACGAAAATAATAATACTACAATATATCATAGATGTATATTTTATGAAAGTATTTATCCAGGTCACACTTGGCCCTGCAATAATGGTAAAAATTAATGTAGCTTCTAGTGGTTTTTATGAAGAAATATGTAACTTGTTACTGAAAAAAATTGTTATTTGCTTATTAATTGTATCAATTTACTACCCTTTATACACACAATATTATGCTAGGTGCTATCGCCTTAACAATACGTATAATTAGTAGTTTGCTGTCATTTTTGTTCCTTGAAATTTCTATATAAACATAAATGTGGGAAGGAATTTCCATATGTTGATGAATTGTAACTATAAATCTTTCTTATAAGTCTTAAATGAATTTCGTTACCATTACCAGGATGACACAGATGTTAAAATGTAACTAAATTTGTTTTATTCATTTGGGAAGTACAATAATTATTATAAAATCAAAAATATTTAATGAAATTTATGGATTTGCTTTATAGAATGATGCCAAAAAGTTGTGATTATGTTTATCAGTTGGTTCAATATTATTCATCGTTGAATTTGTTGGTTCGTTATGTATTTGTTTTTGCAAATCCAAATGATGGCATTCAATGTGAAATCAATCAAAATTTTTTTTTTTGTAAAAATATGTCTGATAGAACCAAAACAAAATGGTCATCTACTTCAGATCTCCCCAAACTATGTTGCAGAAATTTTACAGATTTTTTTTGCTTGCTGAATATAATTGAATGTTATTTGGAATATCTCATTTTTTTACTTGCAAAGTATAACCCATTGAAATGGCACAGTTTCTCGTTTTTTTACTCGTTAAATTCAATTATCTTTTTACATTTATAAGAATTTTATTTTTGGGGGCGGTGGATTATTGCTATCTAATTTTTATATTATAATTAAAATTTGTTTCTTAATAATAAAAACACTTAATTACAGATACCAAATAAATTTTATTAATTCCAGTATAAAAAAATCATTGAATAAAATAAATTGAAATTTGTAAGAACTCGATCCAATTTTATATTAAATGAAAATGGGTGTAAAGTTATGTGCCAAATTTTTTCTTGCCGAACAATGTTTTCAGCTGACTGACTATTACTTATTTAACCATTTTTTAATGTTTCTATATTATGAATTTTTAACAGTGTCTTATCAAGTAAATCACAATGGCTTAGAAATTCAGGAAATAAAATCTAATTCACCCTGTCTTTTAAAGAATGGGTGTTTCATTATTTTTTTCCTGGAGATCTGGTGGTGAAATAAGAGTCACAATATTTGAAGGCTTCCAATTATTGAAATCAGTATTATTTTGCATTAATATAAATACTTACTGAATATCAGGCAGTATTATTATAATATCACACTGATGTTTTGATATAAATTAAGTTAAATTTAATAATTGTAGGTTTTTTGTTCATGGTGTGAATCTGGTGCTGTTTATCTGCGATGGCTTTGTGCTTGATAATTTAACAAATTAATCATACTATGAAATATCTTAGATTTATCTCGTTTTGTAAGAAGAGAAAGCATGCCAGTATACCTGATACAATATTTTACATTTGTGTTATATTAATATTGTTTAGGTTTTTCCGACAGCCTTATTTTAATGTGTATGTAATCAATTACTAATGTATATTTTTAAGTCATTGTCGGTATTAATTTTATAGAAATAAATATAAAATGTTGATTTGTATAAAAACTTTACTTACCTACCTATATCATGTTTGTCTTTGCGAGTTTAAAACACAATTATGTATTTTTATCTATTAACTTGGAATCGTTGGTAATATGTTATTAAAAGAAATATGATTTTTCTTAAATCAAAATTATATTTACTTAACATTTTACTGTCCTTATAAAACTAAATAAAGTATTTTTTTATATTCAGTTTTCATTTATTTATGTACCTTTCATAAGTAAAATATTCCATCATAAATATTGATCAAGTAAATCAAACTTATTTCCAACTGAAAATTTCATTAATAGTTAGTATGTTTTAGTAAAGGGCACTAACAATCATAATAGTATTCATTTTTAAATATATTTTTATTAGATTTATATATGAAAATAAATAAATTAGTACACATATTAATGTTATTTGCTATAGACCTGCATAGATGAATTGAAGGAAATATGTAAAAGTATTTAATAGATGTATAATTGAAAATGTGATTTTTCACATATATTAACCACTTAACGCCTTTGAAAGAAACCGCCTTATGCATGGAAGGCATTTCGGTTTGAGCTAACTCGAGTGGCGCTTGTCAGTTTCGACTTTCTACTAGCTTTCTATCATATCTAAAATGTGCGATGGCTATCAAAGGCCCACTGTTTATATGCAACAAAAATTGTAAGAATTTCATGAAAATTGAAAAATCTGTAATTTTGTTTTGCGTATTTCATAACTAGTAAGATTTTTTTGCATCTTGTCTAAAAACTTTTTATTTATATTTTTCTCAAATACCTTACGTAATGAATGTAAGGATGTGAATATTAAATATTTGGAAACCGATTCTTCTTCTATTCCGTGATCTGAAACATATTGCGGTCAATCTTACACAATGATGATTTCTGAATGTTTTAAATTTAAAATATGCCTAAAATGTTTTGTTTCAGTTGAAATACGTATATACTTGAAATAAAACAGAAAAAGACCTGCAATATTTTAATACCTACTCTGTGAAAAAATCATAGCATTAAGTGGTCAATATATTATACTATACTCGACAGAGATCAGTAATCAGGCTTACATGCTACACGTTGTCTAAAAGATAAAGTTTGAAATCATGAACATTCTTTTATATTTATTTTTCAAAAACTATAGTTATTGTAATGTAATGTAGAAATATATATTATATTTACATTTTAAGCTCATTAGTTAATTGTATTTAATCCCTGTCCCAAAACAACAAAGCAGCATTGCTTCCATAGGTACATTACTTGAATTTCTTAATTAAAATGTGTGGCTTTATTTTTGAATTAGTTTGTTTTGACTTTCAGTACTTTCATTGTTACAATTTTTAGGGAATTTAAAATAGATAACTTGCAAGTAGTGAAAGGCATACACATAAGTACCTACTTGGCAAAGTTACATAACAACTGTACAAATTTATCAAATAAAATATCAGTCTTTTTATTATCAGCTAATAATTATTACACCAAAGGCATTTCACTGTAACACATTTTTACCCACATGTAATTTTTTTTATTATTAAAAAAAAATTATACATATTACAAAAGAGCTACTATAAAATATATTATATTTGGATGTTTACACAGTAATAATATTACAATGTAATTATTTATTTTAAATATTAATTATTATTATACAACATGATTAATGACCATTTCAGATACAAAATAAATCATAGTTAAACCTCATTTGATTAATCATCACCAAGACTAATGGTCTATTATCATTTTTAATCTTTGGTTGTTTGCGGTAATATGTCTGATGAATAAGGACTCGTAGTCCTTTGCAAATCTGATGAGATAGTAAATAACTTTTTGTACACTACAATCAATCAAGGATTACTTTTAAAAAAAGATATGAAATTAATAGAATGAGTTTGGTAGTGGAGTCAATGGACTTATCTTCTGATGAAAAAAGAAATATTATTAAATGATATCAGGTGTCTATTGATGAGAGCGTTTGTAGATAGTAATACAAAAAAACACATACTCCAAGTAAAAAAAATAATATAACATCTTTTAGTATTTTCAAGTGTGATAAAATCACTTCATAATAAGTCTCTAGCTTTATGGGCTTTTATGATTGGCGTTTTTTTTTCTTTCTCAAGAAATTTTAGCTTATGATTATTAATTATTAAACCTATTTTGAAAGATTTTTTCATCATGTGAATTGGTTAACATCTCATTGCTCAACCCATTGAGCATTCAATCCTGCATCTTTAAAATACACATTCCACCTTGACTTAATGTAATAAATCAAATGAATACAAATAAAAATTTATTCTCTGATATTTTTTAATATCACCTACTTGCATTCATGTTTGTATCATCAGCGTTTTAGTAAAATAAGATATATGACTAGTGTATGTTTTCATAAAATTGCCTTATGAGTTCACATTATGCACCTCTGAGTATTTTATTAAAATATTTTACTGTAACAATATAAATATTCAGAATTTTCTATTCAAACCATGAGTTAGTTTATAATATAACGGTGGCATAGTATATATACATAAATATTACCAGCATTTCATTAGAAGAGAATGTTTTTAATGTATGAATTTTCAGACATTTTAAATTTAAATAATTTAGATTAGATAATATAAGAAATTTAAACTTAATACATAGTTTATTTTGAGTGAAAAGATTATAGACTGCCAGCGCTTTAAATCATGAACATTTCCATATACAAATAGCTTGATTTCCGCCAAAATAAAGGTACAATATATTTTTCACTTCATATGATACCTCGAATCCATATCCTTCTCCGACGACAACATGAAAACTTGGTCCGAATTTTTTATCCATAGTTTCTTTTATCATTTTGGCCGCATGCTCATTATTACTGGCGAATTTTTCGCAAGCTGTCACACTTAATTCTGTTGCTTCAAGTCTCATTTCTTCTGGCATATCAGAGTGCTGAAATATAATAAGGTAAATACCTATTATTAATTATGTTAACGGCAAAATTTTATTTTATATATCATGTTTGCTCCCAAAATGAAACATGGATCTACACAGAGTGCATTCCGCAATGTGAAGGCATGTATAGACAGATCATTTTTCACGAGAATTGTTTGTCAGATAATTACTCAACCCAATGGGCATTGTCTTGCATTTTTGTATTTTTTTTTATTTTTCTCAGACATGTGGGAATAGAACCTACATTCCCCGGACTTAAGGCGCACACGCTAACCTCTATGCTGCCGGGCAGATTCAATTTTTTTGCGTAAATTACTTTTCGGTTACGATTAATCATCAGATAATATTAGTTTTGTTTTTATGGCAACTATGATCATAAAATGTCAGATTTATATTATTTATGGATTTAAATATAACATCTTGATTGGTAGAAAACACATTGCTAATAGATTTTTGAAATGTAATAAATTTATTCATTTACAATAGATTTGTTAATTTCTGCTTGGAATAATGATAATTATTTCGTTGCATAATAATGGTGTCATTTTTAAATCTAGATATTCTAACTAGAACCTATTATGAGAAAGAGACATTATTTTTCACTCACATTTGTTCTAACGAGAGTCTAATGAGATTTATAAAATATTATAAAATTTGGTATGAATGGTAATAATTGAAGTATTTATTCGAAAGGTAAAATAAAATGTACAGACTTGTTACAGGATATTATTGTTATATGATTTAAGGTTTCAACTTAAAATATTATCAATACTAATTAATAATCAGTCATAAATAAATTTACACTTCTTAAATAATATTTTATTAAAATTAATACTCTACATACTCAACTTCTTTCCTTTGTTTATTCAAATATTGAATTAATAATGTGGGTAAAATGGTGATCTCCGCAGATATTTAATAAAATATAATATAAGTCTACATATATAATATTCTAACTTCAGACAAAACCCATTCTACAGTGCGTCTAGGGTGAGAATTACCTAGTGATATCTTTCGCGTAAGATCAGAAATAATTATATTGAATAGCAATATCATCAAAACATGATTTGCTTTACGTGTTTAACAATAAGTAAATAAACCTGCTTAATCAATATTATTTGCATTCAATAGATATCATAAATTGCCATGGTACAAAGACAGTTGATTTAACAATACATACACTTGCATGTTACGTATTAAACCAACGAAAAATAAGACATCAATTAAAAATACAAAAATTTTAAAATCCATTCACTATTAACAAAAATGTAAACACTAAATATTGTTTGAATTACTTTGGCAAATACGAGTACAAATGTGTATTATTTTATTTTTATAGCTCACTTTCACACACTAAACGATAGATTTCTTACCCTGACAATCGGATAAGTGTGCACAATTTTTTCTTTATGAATGGGTTCTGCTTCAGCCATTATTATCAGGAAAATAATAGAAATCGTCAGTCGTCAGTGGCGAATGCCGACACTCAATCCATTCGAATATAGATTCTTGACTGCCCCCCTCTGTTTATCCATCGCGACGTCTACCTACTGTCACATCGCGCTGCGGAACAGCGGAACGAATTTGATTGATTTTTTTGCCCATTGTTTGTAGAAGCCCACATTGCTTTGTATACATTTATAGTAAGTAACCATTCTCGGCCTTCATTTATTGGTGGGGAGAGAAAGACTAATAGGTTTTAAGAAGTCTTTTTCTAATGATTCATAGCGTCACGAATTATGAGATCACATGAAGTTGTGTTTTTTTACCCGAACTAATAACTTTATCATTCGGATTGTTAGTTACCTGCTCGATACAATGTAGTTATTGTGATTGCATAATGAGTTAAATGAATTATGATCTTGCTTAACGAAAAAACATTTAATTGATATTATATTTACCTACATTGTGAAGAGCATAATCATCTTCTACGTCTAAATAAATTTCAATATGTTGAACACATAAGACAACAAAAACATTATATAGGAGTTTAACTAATATTGTTTTAAAAATTATATAAATCTATTCATCATCATGGTCGGTGCCAAAAGGGTGTCACGACCATTTTTTGCAGTCGGTATGGCGGGAAAATATCAAATTAAATAATAAAAATATGTTTCTTTACTTTTGTTGGTTTGATTCTTCAGACGTGGCTATTACCCAATTCCGAAAACTATATGATTTCAGTATCATCTATCCTTAATCCTCATAATTAACTCCATACTAAATTGGATATTCACGAAGCTTTAATAACATACTTGCTCAAGCCCACCCTTAGTTTAAAACTAAAAAAGGTTTACTGTGTATTTTTTTCAGAAATATTTTGATAAAATAAAAAAGTTTGTTAAAAAAAAATACGGTTTGTGATAAAATAAACAACACCAAGTCTATTCTCTGAGACCTCTGGGCAATGCAGCGTCAGTTGTAGCTGATAGCAGGGGACAAAATAGGCGAATGACCGGCGCCCAATAACTGGTCCCCCCTGGCTAAAGGAAGGAAATCCCCAACAGAAAAAACCTGGTTGAGCTGACCACTAGGGCCCTCGT
>JAGVSQ010012043.1:0-11872 GCA_022683975.1 Rhyacophila evoluta | reverse complement strand
TTTAAAATCAATTTCCATCAAGCACCATCAGTCGAAAATATTAATTATATAAACGTATTTAATGTTAAGCCTTTAAGTAAATTTAAGATAAAATTTTAGTAAATTTTTGAGTGGCTAATTTTATAAATCGTTAAACTTCAGAAGAAGAAGTTCTTGAATGTAATTATTACTATAATTTGCCATATAAGAATACAACAACTTACCTACACTTGAATATAAACCAATTTTAACTAAACTTTTATCATTTTTTTATACCGTGTTTGCTCCCAACACGAAGCATACGGATCTACACAGTGTGAAGATATGCCCTTCGAAAGACGAGTATCTCTGCAATGTGAAGACGTCTTGACAGATTATTGTTCACAAGAATTGTTTGTAATCATTTATCGACAATTATCATTTATCGTGTTCATATTCATAGCTACAAAAAATAATGAAAATTATGGCTAGCATACATATTTTAATTCGTTATAGCTACAATATATACATATTAATCTGGTTTATTATTCAAAATCTGTTTTGTATCTTCAGACGTCGTGTTAGTAAATTAGTTAAAATAAACGATTTTAATTTAAAGTAGATATACTTATGTTGAACAGATAATTTTTTTATCAAAAATATAAAAACCAAATATATAGTTCACTGATTATGAGACCATTACAGTTAAATTAACGGCAAATGGTTAAATCAACAAACACATTTTTTGTACCTTAAATCTATTTTATTTAAAATGGTGAAAAAAAATAATTAATAAATGTTAATGAGATTTTAATTTAACACTCACGAAATATGTAAATTACAAAAAAAATACTTGCAATAAACATAAGCAACTTGATTTGAAAGTCAAATATGCCAGTTGAAAGTAACGCCGGGAAAGAATAAAATGGTTTATACTTTGTAGGTCCATTTATTCTCCGAATTCAAGTATACAAAGAAAATGTAGAAAATATTTAAAATAAATATTTTTAATATTGTTTCTTTATTAAATTACACTGATGATCTTTGACAGTGATAATAATAATAACAGCAACAGCAAAAATATAAATAGTTCCCAATTAGTCCAGTAGATAACATGTCTTCCAGGTAGCTGAAACTCGGGTTCCATTCCCATATCTGCTGGAAAAATACAAAGCTAGATACCGATTGGCATGAACAATTGTCTGACAACTAATTTCCGTGAATAATAATTTGTCAAGACATATTTCTGATCTAAATTCTCTAGTAACAGAGCGGATCTGGTAAAAAATAATATGAATGATGTTATTTAAAGAATAAAATCGTATACCTGTGATGTTATGTTAAGAATATATACGGTAAATATAAGTCATTTTATTGGTATTCACAAGTACTTAAAAAAGTTTTTTCTTTCATTGTTTCATACTAGAAAAAACTGCGTAATTTGAAGCCTTAAGCTCTTAAAAATATATATTTTTATAATACAACTAGACTGTAAATATGTGTATTTTTTATGACAAGCAAAGAATCACGTACACTTGAATAATCAAATTTGACATAAATATGTACTGTACGCAATTAAACACACATAAAATATGGTATTAACTGTAAAAAAACGAAGCTAAGTTTTATATTTGAACTTTCCAACAATCGTATTAGCAAGCTATTTTCATAGGGCACGAATTAATTGTCATAGCCATAAAATGCCAACTTGTTATCATTCAAGAGGGAAAATATTCATTTAAACTATTCACATTAACAAGTTTTCAGAATTACTATTAAGTAAGATATATTTTACAACTTTAAGAAACTGAGAAGTTATCTCGCGGGCCATGGAAGATAGCGGAATTCCTCCATACTGTCTCGTCATAATTAAATGCACGACAGGGTGGGAAAGAATAAAACTAATTGCAACACTGAATAACGTGCAGGTATTTTGAAATTAAATTCTAAATAATAGCCAGATGTGTTCATACATAGCGAACATGCGCGCATGTAGACGATTATCGTCATCCTGGAACATTTACGACAAATTATGTGCGAATATAAATTACTCGCGAACATATTGTCTAAGTGAGGTTTCCATTTAACTAAGCATTACTTAAGGTTGACATAGAATTAATATGTTAAAGTAGACATTGTTTAGACTATAATTTATATTATTAATTTACTAAATCTTATTATTTTGTCACAAGGAAACCGAGTTTAATTTACTGAATTATACAATAATATATGCACACTATTCACAGATCATACAACTACATGATTGGTGTATAAGTTTTAATCATAAATTCCGTGAAATTATTCATGGATTCAATTCAATTTATGAAAAAAAAAGTATTTACAATAGTTTGTTTCTTCTTCTTCTTCCATATCCGCTCCCTTAGTGGAACACCCGGACACCACGTCCTTGTCGACTACCAGTATACGTGCATCCTCTCAGGCCATATCTGCATCCGGTAACTCAGCCGAATACTTTCTATAGAAAGTATGTAGCCTTCAGGGACGACGAAAACCAATCGGCTTAAAGAATATATCAGGTTCAGACTTTCTTGAGGCATCCGCAATATGTGGCCAAGTCAGGTTCACCGTCGTATTTTCACTTTGTCAGTAATTTACATAATGTATATCTTAATAGTAGTGTTAAAGAGGACTGTTGCTCCCACACAGAACAAGCTAATGATTCCCAGTTTATAAACACTGCCAAATACTATGACAACCATTTCATAAATTAATACCAGTAATAAAAAATGTTCATCATATTATTTAGCATAGCCTGATAAATCACACAAATCATATTTGTAACAATTCATTTTAACTATGACGCAATAGTTTTATCTACTTTGCAGCTTTGTAGTGTTGGTCATAATTGACGGAAAACGAATTTCTCTACCGCAGAAAACACTTGAATTAAAAAAATATCTTATTAAGTTATCGAATTTCAGAAAATATTTTCAAATTAAAAATGTATAAGTGAGCTTATTTAAAGTAAGGTTGAAACTTGATACCGGCATACAATGCATTCATAGCCCAAGAGAGTTGTAGCGAATATTTCTGAATGAGAAGCATAAATTTTCAATTCACAAATGAAATTGATTGTAATAAACTGATCCGTGCCTCGTAAATCCGCAAAACGTATCGAGATTCCATAAACATAAACCACCAGAGTTTACTGTCGCCTCTCGTTTAAAAAAACTAAAACAAATAGCGAAATACATAAAGCGTACATCGAAAAAGCCATAAAACGTACACGTAAAATGCTGGACAACGCACTGTGAAGTTGTTTAAAATACTTTCCGCAATGCAAGTCCATTTGCAAAAATAAAATTTACTTTTTACAAAAAATATAATGGTGTCGTTACATTGTAACATTTTAAAAGTAAACATTAAATACATCTATGAAGGCACAAAACCATTCCTCTACTTTTTAAGTATTTGGCTTATACAGTTTATAGTTTAATATAATCTAAAAATGTATTTAGTGAAACAACAAGATACCGGAGTGATTTAGGAGTAAACGATAAGATTGTTTAACAACAAATATTCTAGGAGACGCCGTGTGGTATGACTATGCTCTAATTTGTGAAAATAAGTTGATTAGATATAAAATAATCATTCCAAGTCTTACGAATCCAAATCTAAAGCTTGTTACAAATTAAAACTTGTAACAAGGACGTTATTGTGAAAATGTTTCAGAATGAAATGAAAATATATTTATTTATTTTAGCATTATTAAATCTCATTATCAGATCTCCCCGGTAGCGTAGTTGGTAGCGTACCTGCCTAGGAATTCGGGTAATACAGATTTGATTCCCCATCTATCTAAAATAAAAAAATCAGGATTAAAAGCCCATTGAGTTGAGTAATTGTCTGTCGAACAATTCTCGTGTTAAATAATCTGTCAAGACATCTTCGCATTGCAGTGATGCATGTTTTTTACTTTCGAAGTGGATATCTTCACACTGTGTAGATCCATATGCTCCACTTTGGGAGCGAATATGGTATATAATAAATATAAATCAATTACTATGATAGACATAGTAGCTCCATTAACAATTGTATTTATACCATGTTGATCTATATGTAAATATATATTTATATATTTTTTCTTCAGTTAAGCTATTAGTGAAATGAATATACTTTGCATTATTATAGAAACTTTATAAAATTGAGCTTTCACGTAGGTTTTGATGGTAGTGATGTTTAAAAATTTTGATAAAACGTTGAAATGAAATATTATGTAGACAGAAAGTATTTTTTTGATGAACTATTGTTATCTTACTCTAGATCGAAACAAAAATTAAATGAAATCAACAAAACAATTATTAAATGTCCTCATTAAGATTTTCAACTAAGTTTGTGTATTAGATGTGTCATAGAAAATACATTGTCGACAGATAATAAAGATTACAGCTTACATGTAAGTGTATACGTATCGGTTCGTGATTCGATGCACTAGTGATAAAGTGTTATATTACCCAACGATAAGTTCCGTTTATTTTGTGAACGAAGAGGGATGGGTTATGCGATGAATAAACTGAATATAGAATCCCGTCATTCTCACGATTGCAGCTTGTTTGAATAAATCGGATTATCCGAAAGACCGCAGTGATCCAAGTACAAGTAATATGCATTAATATAATTCATATTTAAAATCTTTGAAATATATATGTTTCATAATATGGCATTTGTTAATTATGTAGTCTGCAAATATCAAATTATTGAAATTAGAAGATAATGCTTTATAATTGTTATATTATATGAATAAATAAATTTAATGCTAATATAAAACGACTTCATCAGCTGAAATATTTTAAGCGACATAACTGAACATGAGTAAATAGTTATTCAAAACACAGTTAGGTATAATGTGACTCGTATGATAGATGAGAAGTACGCGTGTGTAATGCTGCTAGAAGTCACAGGTTCGATTCCAACAATTGAATTTAAAAAGGAAATGTTGCAGGATTGGATTTCCAACGAGTAAAATGGCTGTCAATAAATTCTAACGCATTAAAAATGCGTTGAGATACATCCTTATATTGTAAAAAAAAAATATTTTTATCATTAGCCAGAGCTTTGAAAAGCTTATTTTTGCAATACTCGATGAGTGGTATAGTTGTTTCAAGGATATCTATCATCTGTAAGATATATTGAAATTGTGTTTGAGAGTAGCTTTTCATTTAAAAATCATGCTGTTGCCATTTGCATTAAGAGGCTTCAAGCACTGAGTTTTGATTTGTGTACATTAATTTTTTTTTCAGATGTTACAATACTCGAAATTCTATATAATTTATTAGTTTAAAACGGGTGTGGATTGGTTGTTTAGGCCACGAATCAGTTAAAATACGACCTAATGGTGGAGAGGGTTCAAAAAAAAATTCTGAGACTTCTGTACTGCAATTATATGGATAATATCCATGGATTTATCCAACTGATTTAATTTTAGGCATGTGATCTTATTGTAGCTTTAAACTAAAGAGAACTATGTATTTGGCGACGTATTTTTGTCGATTTATGCGTGGTCTAATTGATAACACTGCCACTCTGGCTAGTATTGGTATGTACGTTCCTGCTAACTACTTAAGAAATCAAGAACATCAGCTTTTTATTTCTAAATGCAGGATTTAGATACTAGGACACGTACAACACTGTACACATTTGATTAAAAAATCAGATTTAAATATTTTACTTTTCAGTCATTCATCATTTTTATAGGCTATTGATTCTGAGTATTTATTTATTATATCAACATGGCTGATAATATTAGTAATGGCCTATAGCTAAATTATTATATTAAAGTCACCCCTTGTTGTATTTTCGATAGTGATTTATGAATGATAGTTCAACAAATGCCGAATGAATTATGGTGTAAATAAAAATAGAGAAACAAAAACTATTTCAACAAATAACCGCCGTTGAATATCCTGGCACAGCGTACACAGAAATAAAATAGAAGCGAAACGTTAAATGCCGGTGGTTTATCATCGTTAAAATAATAGTGCTACATCTTTTACTCTTAGGGACATCTATTTAACGAGGGGACATGTGAAACGAGCGTAAGGAGGGGCAGGAATGGGTCAAGAATAAGGGGATATCGGGGGGCGATCTTACATAAAAATATACCCCGACAAATTGAATGGGATATTAAAAGGAAGATCAACGTTCCCAATTCTTCTGATGGTTGTATTAATATGATTTAGCTATAAAGACTATCAAAAATGTACGGTATGCGAGAATTTTTACTTAAATAAATGTTGCTTCATATTACGATGAAGGAATAAAAATGACAAAAAGACTAATATATGTTGGTATTATATGGCTAGCAATAATTAAGTGCCATGGAAAAATATTAATGATATTTTTATATTTTTAAGACGGCACGTAGATAACAAATTATTATGCTGCGTTCATACACGTTATATGAATATAAAAGTGTAAACGTTTATTTAAAAATGAATTAATAATTTATTTAATATAATAAAATAATTTGGTACAAATAGTGATGATTTATAGGAATGGATTTTAATTTTTTTTTTGTCAACTTCAAAGTAGTTTGTAATAAATCCATATTTTACAAAAATGTATTTGTAGTATTAAAAAGATTGTCTTGATAAAATAGTATTTAATTTGTATCATGTCCGATCCAAAAGTGAAGCATCTTGAATGTTTAAATAGCCATTCCGGAATTGGGGCACCTTTGACCGGAACTGGAAATCTTCGTACTATAAAGATTTTTTGAAATCGCGAGAATTGATTATTATTCAACTAATTAAGGTTAAGACTCACGTTACACATATTTATGCAATATATATTTGAGTAGTTTTACTGTCTTCGATCTTGTCTCCATATTATGAACGAAGTTATACCATCTTATTTCTAAAGTTATTTTGAAATGTACTTGAAATACAACGCACTTGATAATACAACAATAAAAAAAAATCATAATGAAATTACACTACCAGAAATTTTAAATTCAGTTACTGAAAAACAAAATGGAAATTCCATTGGACAAATATTAAATAACATTATCTTTCAGACAATGATGAAGCAATAATAGTTTCATGGAATAAAAAGAAATGATATGGAGAGAAATGAATTAAATTAAAAAATTCTAAATTATTTAAAACTGGTAAACTTCCATATGTGAGATCACTGTTAGCGACTAGGGTTTTGCCTTTCAGCATCTTCAGGCTACAGTATATGTGGGCAGTGAGCGACCATAATTATAACATATAACATACATGTAGTAGGTTACACATGTAGTGTGTACAATGTAGCCTGAAGATGCCGAAAGGCGAAGCCCGGGTCGCTAAACAGTGATCTCACACATGGATGTTTACCAGTTTTAAATAATTTAGAATTTAAAATAAATTTCCATCAAGCACCACCAGTCAAAAATATTAATTAAATTAAAAACGTTTAATTTTTATGATTTGATGAGTTAAAATGTGTCAAAATAAGTCTTGATAATGCGTAGTTAAATTTACTTTAGCTTTGGAGTGAGCATCTTCATAATATTGAGATATGAGTGTACTGTTTCACTTTTGAAGCGAGTATGGTAAAACATTTTTTTACATGTCATACGTAAAAAATATATCAAATACAGTGAAATATTTTATTTCTTTTTTAGTATTTGATACAAAACTGCAACCGAGTGACATAATAATATAAGGAATGAAAAAATGATAAAAAAAGCTCCTAGAAGACAAGGCCTAATAAATACCCAAGACCATCAGTATAAACGCATTATCTGACAGAGCACACTCCACCCACCCTTTAAGGGCCTGGATGTCTTCATAAACCCCACATCCGCTGCTATCTCTGCGAGAACACACTTCCAGATGTTAAGAGAGAGTGTGTTGGTAGTGCTTCCATATGAGTATAAGTGACCGGTTTATATACCTATGTGGCCGGCTTCTATTTATATGGTGCGTTTTGGCCACAATGTGATGTTGAGTATTAACACACCTTTTGAATACCTTTTTGGGACTTCGCTGGAGGCTTAGGGTGAGTTTGAAACACATTTAACAATCAAATTCTCCATCGACTATATTGAATACAATATAAAGTTATTTTAATAATTTAATGTACAATACTGAATGACTCTTAGGATAAATAATATTTATAAATTGGATTTCACTGTATCATTCAAAGTTTGGTTTGTAAAATACGTTTGTAAATTATATGCCTTTTTAACATCGACAATAATGTTTGTCTGAATCTACTTTATGGATGTTTTAAAAATTGATCTAGAACCTTTCATTCAATTGTATACTCTTATTTTGTACATGGTAAGTTGTGCTGCATCGTGCTTAAGAGGCAATCTTGTGGATTTTTTTTATAATTATGTGTTTACATACTTTCAGTGAATTATAACAGGCAAATTTATATTTTTCTGGCTCTTATTTTTAAGTAGTTTTTGTAAGTATATTATTTCCATAAATATGTCTACTTTAATTAGGTAAATGTACGTAGAAAAATTCTGGGGATTTTTAAAAAAATATATTTTAAAATGGCGCTCATTATATGCAGGCGCTCTAGTGCAGTAATAAATCTAGGTATTTGCACGGTGAAGCCCAAATTTTATTGTTGAATTTTTTCAACCAACACGTTTTAGAATTATTCCGAGAGCGAGAAAAGAATTCGATTTCTTGTTTTTTTAGGTCTCACCGCAATATTTTAAAATTCTTACCAAAAATTTTAAGGGAGAAAAAAAAACACGAAAGTAAAGAAAATTAA
The DNA here is from genome assembly GCA_022683975.1 of Rhyacophila evoluta. NCBI lineage: Eukaryota > Metazoa > Arthropoda > Insecta > Trichoptera > Rhyacophilidae > Rhyacophila > Rhyacophila evoluta. The sequence goes on along the minus strand of JAGVSQ010012043.1, from coordinate 3,175 downwards.
AAGAGCTGCATGAGGATTAAGAGCCACGGCTTGCAAACCCCTGGTCTATCAGATAATCTGAAATCTACTACTGTCTTAGTACTGAATTTCTAAAATTGTAAAAAAAAACTCTTCCTTGCTTGAAACATTGTATACTTTTTGACTTTTTATGTTCTCAATTGATTGTTATAAAGGTGTTAAATAGCTTTACATTTTTAAAATCATACATTCGTATAAAGTTTAAAGGCAATTGTCATAAAAACCTTTACACCGTAGAGATTAATAAATTATATTTAATATATACCTAAGATGATACAGCCTAAAAGATATATAAATACCAAATAAAATGTCTATTTTAAAAGAGATTAAATTGTTTCAATATCAGAAGTGATACATTATTTTATACAAAAATACTTAAAATAATAATGTTTAATCTAATGATGAAAATGTAAACTTTCAGAACTTGAAGAAGACTGGTAATATCGTAAAAGCTTTAAGATTTAACGAAACATGGTGTTGCGAGTTCTCCATGAATTTTGAAAATCACATTTGTAGTCAACGTTCAAAGTATCGCTTAAAATGTTTATATAAATGCAAGCTTTTGTTGTCTACGCCACTTATATATTTATTGTAACAATATACTTGAATGTAAATATATACATTTTTTTTAATATGCAGTAAACACGTATAACATAAGTTATTAAATTTAATTAATAGTATTTTCATAACAACGTCACATCTTGTTAAGTAGAGTGTCTTTAATGTGGTTCAAATAAGTCTGATATTAAAGAGTAAGTTATAAACATAGTGATGATTTTTTCTTAATTGCTTACTATACGTGTAAATACATATGATTGACTGAAGTAAATCAATATATTTTTATTGCTTTTACTTAAAGAAATATATAGGTTTCTTAAGATTTTTATTTTAATTCATGTATTACCATCATGTCGTGACTTTTGGCCACTACCATTAATCATATTTAGAGGAATTGTTTGATTCATTGTAATTTTAAATATTAGTTGAAAAATATCTGCTTAAATGGCAAGAAAAAAACAAATTTTTCATGAATTAAATTTATTTTGTATGATTATTAAAAAATGAAATAGTTTCTTATCTTTATATGTCTCATTAGTGAATAAATATTGTAAACTAAACATACAGTAAACATATTGTAAACAGTTAATTACTTGAAATAAAAAAAGATATTTCGATAAATTCTCCTCTATACAGTGGAAGCCAAATTATTTACGAAACACTTAAATGTCTTTTTCGCTGAGAAGAAAGCTCATGAATTTTAGTACTGGAAGTTGCAAGATTGTATCCAAAGATTTAAAAAAAAAAGATAAAACATCGGACATCAAATAAATCACTTTGCCGACAAATAATTGTTATATAAAAAACTTCCAAGATAAGTTTTAACACTATGGAGTTCCATATGGTCTACATTAAAATTGCGGATAGTAAAATAAATGCGTTATTTAATTTTTAAAAGATACAATAGATAAATCAGTCAACCATCTCTGTATCGGTAATTCTAAATAATTATTAAAACAAAATAACAATCAAATATTTTATAAAAAGAAGTCAACAATAAAATTAATGCATCACAATATGATCAACAATTTGGATAACTAAAATTACATACATTTACTACTTTTATTAATTGTTATTGGCACAGTATTAATGTAAGTGCACCTAAGTCTTAAAAATGGTACCAAAACTCATTTACAAGAAATATTGATATTTCAAATAAAATTAACTCTTCAATTATTGTGTAAGATATTTTTTCAGCTGCTGGTTAATGTGAAATTAAACTTCGTTTTTTATACTTGTTGAGTAGTTTTATGTATATCTGAACTTGAAAAGTTTTACAAAAATAATTTAGTAAAACAGTAAAATAAGAATCGAGTGCACCAATTTACTGTACGCTGCTATAATAACAAGTATATGGGTGTGTGTATCGCTGGCAGACTGAAAGTTAAGCCTTTCAATAAAAAAGGATTGGCTGAGGCACTTGAGCTCGTGAAAAACGAAAGAAAATAGTCGATAGCGCTCGAGTTAACGCCACGTTTTCACAACTTTAACATTTTCATAAATTCTTTTTAGGAATTTTCTCTCATACACCACGTATTCCGAAAGGACTATTATGACAAAATCGATGCTAAATTTTTGAAAGTTGTGTAGAGAATTTATGTTAAAATGGAAAACATTTCTCTTTTGTGAGAAAAGTTTTTTTTTACTATATCTGCTCTGAAAATGCAGTATATAACTTCCTATATCGTAGAGACATCCAATCAAATTGTCTTGAATAGTAATAAAAGTTTTTGATTAATTATAAAATTTTGATGGATAAATTGTATCAAGCAGATCTTTTATTGAAACTCAATATGCATTGAATTAGCATATAATCACTTTTTGTATATAAATAATCCGCATAATGAATACAGTATAATATAAATTCATTTATATATATAACTGTTCAAAACAGGATGATAAACAAATTCTATGGAAATTTTCTAGAACGTGTACGGCGTAGAAGACTTACTAAAGTCGATCCAATCAGCTTTTGGACCCATTGGGCTTTCACAGCTTTTAAACAAAATTGTGGCGTTATACAACAAGCGTGTTGATGACTTCACATCCATGGCTTGACCATATAAGTCTCCATTTTTTTCAATTAGATTCTCCCGCCATTGTATTTATTTAAGCTTCAGTACCCTTGAGTGCATAGTAACTTAAGTCATGGGTAATTTATATTTACTCCCGGGACATTTCTGTCAAATAAAGTACATAATTTTTCAATATCATAGGTCCGGGATACGCCTGATTGAAACCATACGATGGGTATTTTAACTGGCAGTATATACCCATATTAAAAACTTTATTTTGAAATCACAAATAATGATCAATTTAAAACTAATTGGGTTACGTAAACGTTACTTTTTGTTTTACAACGTTTAGATTTATAATATATATTTTTCTCATATCTGTTGCTTGATAGATTCTATTACCATCATTGAACAGGCAATTGGTTAAGATATTAAGTATCCGGTACTCCATTTCAAATTTCTGTTTGATTACTGAAAGTTAAACAGGTACTTACTTCTGTTATACAAGAAAAATATGCTAAACAACGTTTATATATTAATTAATATTTTCGACTGATGGTGCTTGATGGAAATTGATTTTAAAT
>JAGVSQ010012042.1:0-11872 GCA_022683975.1 Rhyacophila evoluta | reverse complement strand
GACCACGCATAAGTCGAAAAAAATGCGTCGCCAAATACATATCCCTCCTCAGTTTATCATTAGGAAAATAACAATACTTAATCAATTATAAAATAGCCTGTTATACACACGTTTACTAATAAGTTACTGGATATAGCAATGGACTTGGGGAGCATTAGTTGATCATTCAGTTTAACAGTTTTAAATATTCTTTATATATTGGGCGATACAATCGATTTGATGATTGTAATATTACCATTTTCATAAAAGAAACATTAAATATTAATAGTTGTATACGGTCAAATACGTAAAATTTAAAAAAAATATAGAGCCTATTAAACGAGTAATTAACCACTTAAACCCTTCATGCAACAAACGTTACTGCATGGGCACTGACGGGTTACACAAAAGCAATATCGATTTTATATTATTAATCAAATTGTTAGGCATTGTAATATCTCTGACACACAAAAATTGAGCTTATTAAAAAGCTTATTCAGGCTTAAATTTCAACTGCCTTTTTCAATGAAAATAATACTGCAGCCTCCACATATTGTTTCATGTATGCAGGGAATTAAATTTAAAAAATGAACTGTAAATTATGCAGCTTGTTTAAAATAAAATGTATTAATTTTCAAGCCGAACCAACCCTTTTAAACAGTGTCATCCGGCTTAAATAAAATTTAAAACAAAATTGATACTTGGAAATAGTTATTAACGGAATTCGTTTTTACAGTAAAGGATATTTTTGATTGATATTTTATTTACGTTCTTAGTAACGGCAGTAAAAATAACTAATAGTTTATGCTATGAAAAGTGAGTACATCAGAGCTTTGTATAAAATGTTTTAAGAGATGGTTGACTTTACACTTTAAAGTTTGAGAGAAGTGTATTTATTAAAAAAAAACATAAAAACCACGCGGCCTTTCAATATATACTTCATCTCTTATATTAGAAGAAAAACAATGACACACTAGGATCCCGCTTAAAATCCTATTTCACTTTCATTTTAAAAGGAAACGAAAGTAAAACATATTTAAAATAAGGCCATAATGAATTTGTCTTATACTTTGAATATTCACTTAAGTCGTGAACCATCTCTGATTTTTTTTAAAGCCATGCTCGTTCTTTAAGTGGAGCATATCGATCTACACAGTGATAAGATGTCAAGTTCGAAAGTGGAATATATGGATTTCCAAAATCTGAAGAAAAGCCTTGACAGATTATTTTAATTGCTTATTAGACGGTTGCTTAAGCCAATGAACGTTCAGTCCTGCAATTTCGGACTGTTGAAAATTTGGCAGATGTAAGAATTGAACCTGCATTCCCCGGATTTATAATCGCGCAAGCTAACGTCTATTTTATGCGTAATTGATATTCGTTAAATGTCTTCATGTTATGAACATTCATATACGTACATAATACCATATGTGAGATCACTGTCAGCGACCCGGGTTTCGCCTTTCGGCATCTTCAGGCTACATTATATGTGTGCAGTGAGCGAACATATAACATACTACCAATAAAACCTACTGTGGCTTACTATTTATAGTATTCAATTATTAAAAATCATTAGTGAAAATAATAATAGGAGACAACAAAAACATCCCTAATCTATTGGGTTTAGCCTATTTAATTATAATGACTTCATTAGGAGATACTATACTTAATCAATTATAAAATAACATGTTATACATACGTTTACTAATAATTGTTGGATATAGCAATGGACTATTGGGAAACATTAGCTGATCATTCAGCTTACCAGTTTTAAATAATTTAGAATTTTTATACGAATTATATTTATTTTATTTACAATTTTATTATCAAGGACATGTTATTTATTTATAACATTATTATTATCCGTTTAAATTCAATTCAAAATCTTTACTAATAACACAAAAAGATCTGAGCGTAAATGTATACTCTTGAAATATAATATCCAATTTCTTTTGTTGAAGCGAATTTAAAATAAAATTCTATTGACGAATGGAAATTCGTTTTATTTACTCGATACATATGTGTGATTTTTGAAAAATAAATCCTACATAATAATTCTCTTACATAAATAATGGGAAGGCAACAATAATTTATTTATTTCTCAATTTTGATTCTCAAATTTCATGTTTCGTTTTTCTTTTGTGTAATTTCAATATTATGATAAAAAAAATATGTAAAACCATGTTCGATACAAAAATGAAGCATATTCATTTAAATAGTATGAAGTTATCTATTGTGATATTAGTCGTCTGCGATGTGAAGACGTCTTGACAGATTATTTTTTATGAGAATTGTTTGTCAGACAATATTTAGATTATTAATCACTAATTATTAATATTAATTAACATATTGATAATCAAACTTGCATTCTCAGGATTGCTAGGCGCGCATGCTACCAAGTACTCTATAGGGGATCAAATATTTATATATATACAATAAATATATTTATACAGCTTAATACATGTTCTCTCAAAAGCATATAAGCTGAACAATGCGAAGACGTCTTAACATATTGTTTTTCATGAGAATTGAGAATCAGACAATTTTTGAATTTTAAAAATCCGACAGATGGTGAATCAACTTCCATTCTCAGGATTGCTAGGCAGGCATGATACTAACTACACTATCGGTGATCAAATATTTATATACATATACAGTAAATATATTTATACAGCTTAATACACGTTCTCTCAAAAGGACATAAGTTGAACATGCAGAATTAGTACCTAAATATAGCTTTTAAGTTTGAAAAAAGGTGGCTTGTGAAATTATCAACCAGGGAGTACCGCTTATACCTAATCAATTGTACTACCTAATATGCCCACCATCCACCCGCCCCGTTTTGACACTTAATCAGGCGTATCCCGGAGCTGTGATATCAAGATGCGTTCTACTTTGTTCGACGGACTGGAGAATTTACAATTGTTTAATTTGATTGATTTTTTTACGTGACTTATTTGTCAGACAATTGCTCAATCCAATGAGCATCCAGTTCTGCATTTTTGGATTTTAAAAAAAATCACAACAAAAACAGTTCTGCATTTTTAAAATCTAAAAATGAAGGACTGGATGCCCATTGGGTTGATTGATTTTCTGACAAACAATTCTCGTGAAAAATAATCTGTCAAGCCGTCTTTACATTGCAGAGATCCATATACTCAACTTTCGGAGTGGATTCTTCACTCTGTGTAAATCCATATGTTCCAATTTGGAAGCGAACATGGTATATATAAAATATAAAACGATTTAATAGTGTTTGAGATTTTTCTACTCACTGAACTCAACTATTTTTTATAAACTTTTTATTAGCAGCGCTTCGGCGGTTGCACATCTTGCCGGTTTGCCTAATTGCTTGATTACTGCTATCTCTATCCAACCAATGCCATTTTTGTAGCTTTGTCTTAATTTCGCACATTACACAGTAACGTAAAAACGAAATTCCAACACGGGTCAATTTTACGAACTCATTGAATCTAATTTACATCTTTAAGAAGTCTTACCTAATTTAGGGGGCCGCGACATGAAAGAGTTTGATAAATACTGACTTATATATTTAATAGCTATAATACCAGCTTATGAAATGATTTATCACTCTTATATAAAACAATAGCGCTCATATATTTATTATGTTTTAAAGTATACAAAGAAAATTTCAAGTAAACCACAATAATCATATTAAAATCTATCAAGATAAAGAATTCTCATGTTTCGTCTTGCTAGAAACGTAAATAAAACTAAACAATGTATGTAAACAATGTGAACAATGTATTATATTATAATGTAACCTTGGAGTGTCATTACCTTTGGAGGTTTTGTTTGTTTCAAACTCCAAGCCGCAAGCGATTTGAATACGTCTGAAACGAAGTCGACTGTAGAAAGAAAAAAGGACGTAACTCACGTGGAACAAATCTTACATGAGACAAAACAAACCTTTATTTAATTATTTCGAGTCAAAGTCAAGAAATTAAATAGAACCTCAAAATACATGATGACTAAAACTGATGTTAAATTTAGTTATTATCGTCGCCCATATTTCAGAAGCATGTATCTTGACTCAGTTTGTAAACTGTGGTTTTATTTTTTGAAATTTCTTGTATTATTGACACATTTTAGCGCGAAAATGATTTATAAACATATGTGTCAATGCAAAGATGTATAAATAATACAAGTAAGTGACTTAACACTAAACCTGCGGGCTACTTTTGGCAAATTCGCAAAATGCCCTTAACTTTTGCGAAAATAAACATATTTACTAAAGTAATCCCCGATAGTCCATTGCTGTATCCAATAACTTATCAGTAAACGTATTATAATAGGTTATTTTATAATTGATTAAGTATTGTAATATTACCTAATGATATTCATTATAATTAAATAGGTTAAACCCAATAGATTGATGATTTTTTTTTCGGTTAATTCCAATAGATTAGGGATATTTTTGCTGTTCATTTTAATACTTCTATTATCACTGATGACATTTATTAATTTAATACTATAAATAGTAAGTTACAATACGTTTTATTGGTAGTATGTTAAATATGTTATAAAAAGTAAAAAGTAAAAATAAATGTTCGCTCACTGCCCACTTATAATGTAGTCTGAAAATGCCGAAAGGCGAAAACCGGGTCGCTAACAGTGATCTCACATATGAACGTTTACCAGTTTTAAATAATTTAGAATTCAAAAACATTTTCTATCTAGCACCATATATTAATTATTTACTAAAGTACTTTAAATATTTCTATTTTTTTTTTGTTTGTTCAATTATACTAAACATTCTATGCGGAACCAATTAATCAATATCTCAGTATTATATTATTGTCACAGCTTATATAATTATCACTTAAAACTCAGATATTGCGAATTTTTAATTTTTAAGATTTTATTTTTCGGCATTAAAAGATTCATTTAAAACTTACAAAAGTATTTAAAATGTTTTACCGAAACTGAAAAAAAAAGTAAACTAAGCCAAGTAAGTTGATTTCGGTCTAAAATGATAAGCTAGGATAGAATAAGCTTAATACACTTGTAAATTGATATGAGGAATGACGACATTTACGAAGTATGGAGCAAGAAAGTTTTCTGGTTTTCTTATAAAAATGTAGTAAGAGTATTTGAACACAGTTGGCTGTCAAAATATTAAAAATATTAGGCACGAAACGTTCCGAGTCTGGCAGATAGCCGTAGGAGTACACAATAACGTAATATTACGGTTCCCGCAGGCCAAGTGTTAAACCAAGGACTCAAAATACGTAGTCCTGCAATTTTGGCGACGATATGATATTAATTTAATAGAATATCTAATAGTATTGATGTGGCAAAAGTCCTCTTGTTTGATCTTAAATTTTTGAGCTGAATTTAGGTATTAATTCGGGATTTGCAGTGAACATCTTTTTGGCAGAACGTAAAGGGAACGTGCAACTTAGGGTTACGTCTTTCTTCTTTCGTGAGGTATGTATGTGGAAATAAACCAATGTTACATAAATAAAATCATAGCACCAAAAGTATTCTCATCTGTAAACTCCTAAATATTTGTAGATGATATTGATAAGAATGGATATAATTATAAAAGCTCAGAATAAAGCTCACAGTACAGTTTATTAAAAAAACGGGAGCTTTGACAAGCTTTCAAATTGACTTCTTCATCAAGCCGAGGGAATTCTATATTTGTAATAACATATTGGGGAAGTAAAACATCAGTTTTCATGCACTTTGAGTTTGTATCTAGTAAATATTTTTACTTAGTACTGAAATTATTAAATCGACGTCTTTCTATCTTTCGTAAAATATGTTCTGAATGGTTTACGTCCTTTTTCTTTTCCACAGTCGATATATCTCAGCAAAATTGAAGCTAACGTGGTATTGCATGGCTAACGACAATGTCACCCGATAGCTGAAAGATAAGTATGCTGGCTTCGGGAACCGGAACTTGCGGGTTGGCATACCACAGCCGCCACAAAAAAAAACAAATATGCAGGATTTGATGCCCAAGAAGTACAGGAATAAGTTGACTGAAGACATTTCTTACAAGTTATTCTTCAAGCTATGAATATACATAAATACTAAATTTATGGAGTAGCTATCTTCACACAACCCAATGAATTGAGAAATTCTTGTCAAAAATATCTGTTGGGATATGTCGGGATATTAATGAGATCCATGTACTCAATTTTTTAGGTGGATATCATTAAATCATGTGGATTCATGCTCCACTTTTCGATTAGACATTTTATAAAAAAAAGTAAGATCCTACTGAAGCTTCAGATATGAGAACTTAATTAGTTGTTCAATATATTAATTAGTGCCTAGTACAAACACTAAGTATTCTTGGTAAGTAGATGGAGTTGATCTACCACAGGGCTACCTTTATTAAACAAACCTTTTCAAACATTGCCTTGAGGCGTTATTGTACTATCAATATTAAAGGTAGCTAAAAGCCTATTTCAGAGAACATTACTTAAAGTATTATAAACATTTTAACCATAAATATAGCATCTTATGAATCAGTTACATTGTTTTATTTCATAATGTGGTAGCATGGTCGATGAAAAATTGACGTGTTGTTGTGTCTAAGCATAATGTCGCGTTCTCACGATTCGATTGGCCTATTATAGTTGATCAAAAAAAGTTGAATTAAAACTATAGTGAAAATTTTTCTTTCAAGTGGATCAACTTTTTAGTGGATCAACGAAAGTTTGATTCTATCAAACTTTATCGCTAAATTGATGAAACTTAGTTTGAAACGTGTGAACTTTAATTCACTGTCAAGTTTGCTAACAACCGGTAACGTCACGCATTCATATGACTTATAGTTGCTTCTGGTGTCTTATTAAATCTGTTAATGCTTTTAATTTGTCCGTAATATGACGCATAACTGCTTTCGACGTCATTTTAATTATTGATCAGCTTGAATTGAAAAATATGAACAAAAATTGAGCCATATTCAAATATTGTTGATCAACTTTAATGTGATCAGCCAATGAATCATGAATTTTGAGAACGATCTGTGCTTTATCAAATAATTTATCTAATTAATATTTTTGACTGATATGTGACCCAAATGAGTTTACCAGTTTTAGAATTTAAATATTTTTTCAATAATAACTATATGAACAATGGAAGCTTTTTCGTAAATTTAAATTAATTAACGTGTATTTGTTTATCGTAAATGTATTTCTAAAGTGACACAACTTAAAGTTCAATACTAGAGTTTGAACGTGTATATTTTATGCATCTAGGCCAAATGGGAAATTGAACTAGCATTGCCCGGATTGCTAGGCGCGCACGCTACCAACTACGCTACCGGGAATATATGTTTACCAATTTAAAATATGATTATATTTAAAATCGATTTCTGTCTGATATAATTAGCCAATAATGTTAATGACATTTTAAGCTTTCGCGTTTTATTTTCGAAGTAGTAAATTGAATTTTTTTCAGGAAAATACTGTGTCATGATAAAACCTCCTACAGCCTTGTCTGGCCGAGTGATGGTTTTAAAATTTCAAATTACGAACGTTACATTTTGTTTAATAATGTAAATTTGGTTGTATTATATAAGGCTAAATTTTCTTTATCGTACATAAGCTTTAGCACTTTGCTTCCTGTTTTGTTGTTAGAGGTAGGTAATATAATATTCAAAGGATAAAAAATAAAAAAATGGGTAAAGAAATAAGTAAGTACTAAATCATCTGGGGTTCAAAACAACCAAAGCACGTTCTCGGTTGATTTGGGTATAAAAAATATAGCCGTGGCTGTTATGTGCAGCTCACAAATCATAAATAAAAACACAAAAAAACCGAGAAAAGGTAAATATAATATTTTACTCAAGCCACGAAAGGATAGAGGCTATCATCAACCGTTGATAATTTAAGAACATTCCAAGGGGAAAGGTTTTTAACGGAAAAACGTCGTCTTATCTCTTAAAACAGCTAAATCCTATTTTGATAAAATATGAAATTTTTATTGCGAATTCGATAAATCCTCATTTTTTTCTCTTATAAAAAGATCTAAAAAAATTAATCATTTATTTTAAGAATGAGATAAAAAACAGCCTAATATTAACCGTTTCATTACTTAGCTAATTCTCTATGCACACAATTCTTATACTATGTTCGCCCTTTTTTTTTCATATAAAATACCATTTAACCTAACCTTACCTAACCCTAACCAAACCTAACTTTATACTGATAAAATTGAAATATCTTTATCTCATATAAACATATATTTACATTGTGAACTGCACACATGTATTATATAGAAGATCACACTTACAAATATAAAAATAGATATTATTTTTTTTATATCATGTCCACTTTCAAGATGGAGCATACGGATTCACACAGTGTGAAGAAATCCACCCCGATATGGATCTCCGTGAACACGTCTAGACAGATTATTTTTCACGAGAATCGTTTGTCAGACAATTACTCAACCCAATGGGCATCCAGTTCTGCATTTTCAGATTTTTAAAATACGAGAAATAGAACTCGCATTCCCCAGATTGCTAGGCGCGTACGCTTCATAATTTTTAAGTATTTAAATCTTTCACCGCTATCAATCCAGCTAATATTATAAACTCAATCGAATCAGATACGCCAACTTTTTCCAAACAACGAACAAAATAATCTGAAAAGTTTTATTACCACATGTGGCCGATCCCATTTGTGAATCGAAGGAGTACTTGAGAGCGAATTTGAATGTATAAGACTAGTTTATGTGTTTCTGTGAACAGCAATATATTTATCAAGGCTATCTCAACAACCCAGTAAAAACCAACTAAATGTATGCATTAACGCTTTGACTGATATAACGTTTTTAAACATCTTAACCCTATCATTAGTGCGTTAATTATTTATGCGCACACGTTTTAAACACAACCATACACTGTTATCAATTCAATAATATCATAAAATCAATCAAATTGGATATACTGATTTATAAACAATGCTCTTTCTTCTATTTCCAAAAAAAAACAAAATAAGCTGAAAAGTTATTCCGAATTGGTAAGAATGTATATAAAATTACCCCACGTGGCCGCTCCCATTTCATAATTGAATGTGTACCTGAAATCAAATTTGAACGCATAGGGCTGATTTATATGAAAACTTTATGTGTTCTTTATAAAAATATAAATAATCTTTAGCTTATTTAAACATCATAATAATTATAAAAAGTGGAAATGGGAATTATTCAATGCCGAAGTCAACCTCTTTTTCGTAATGCTTACGTATTTTTTCTACCCTTAAATATACATAATATAATTATAAAGACTTCCAAATACTATTGATATATCTATCTTGTATTTATATTAATGGGAATAATAACATTTTATTATAAAATGGCTTTAAAAATAAGGTGACAAGGCACACGGACGTACATGTACCTCCATAATCCTTAAAGGGTTAAATACAATCATTCCTATTTTGTGCTATTATTTATAGTATTAAATAATATAGTATATCACTGAAAGTGATGGTTTTGATTAACTTTTACCCCTCCAAAAGTGGAACAGCATGAACATGACCACTTCAGGGTTGTGTCTATTTAATATTTAAACCTTGAGCCAAAATAATTAAATATATATATATTTCGCATATGGAAGTTTACCAGTTTTAAATAATTGAGAATTTAATAATTCTTATGCATTCTCAGTTCATTATAACAGTATGTGCAAACTAGGATTTGTATGGATTTTTCAGTAAGCTTTTTCTCACCAAAAACCGTTCAACTCCATACGACCATCAAACATGTCATGCACCAGCACTCCATCATCCATAATGATCCCCATGATTGGTTTTTCAATATACTCCTAACTATATTATCATTGATAATATTCATATATAAGGCTTATCGGAATGATAAAATATTGATAAATCTGATATCTGGCTCACCATATAAATTATACACTTTGTGGTCATAGCGGAAATTCATTTATCAGTATTCCTAATTGAACTAAAACCCTTTTATAGATTTGTTGCTTCATTGTTGACAACTTCTGAGATTGTATCAACGTGTTTTATTTAAAATAATATCCCAAATTTTTTTTATTTAATATTTAAAAATAGTTTGAAGAACGTAGGCACCATTGATTTGTATTATATATTAAATAATAAAGCTGCTAAAGAGCAATATATATACTGAATTGGTCACGATTTTATTCTACAAAGAAAATCATTTAATTTATATTGGCCTTTATATAAAGCTTTTAAAGCTACCTAAGTAACATGTAAATAAACCATACAAACGGTTGTAGGCTTTATCCATATGTTAGTGGTCAGTGCTCGAAGTGGCATCTTTAAAGTTGTTTTTTTTTTATATTTCTGATAAAATATCATTGAAAAAAACCTTCTTCCACCTTCACATGCGACACCACACGCCGCTTACATTATATCTGTATTCTTAACGTTCAGCAGTATATTTGCATGCTTCACCACTTTTACCACTACAAATGATACAACTTAATATACGTTCTATCAAAAGGATGTAAGCTTCAAATATCGATATATTTGAATTAAGATGGCTTGTCAAATTTGTGACCAGGAAAAAGACTTTTCAGCACATCAATATTATTGGTTTTACTTAAATAACTTATAACATTAATATCATAATGAGTAAATAAAGCACCGGTTTTAGTCTTCATACATTTCTAGGTTGTGTCTATTGAATGTTTTGAATTTGGCCCAAAATCATTAGGTAAACGTTTTTTTGTGTCTCCTGTAAAATCTGTTCTGTTTAGGTTACGTCTCTTTTCCTTTGCACCGTCGATACATAAATACCAAGTATTACTAATATTATCTAGCTTATTTCTAATCAAAGTAAATTATCAACGATAATTTCAAGAACCCAATAGAAGGTCCAAGCTCCTATTTGCTAATTTTACTGACCTCTACTAAAATAAATACTAAATAAATTAAACAATATATCGTATGTACATTGGATATGTTGATGATATCAAACTATGTCTTTAATATGGCATTTCATTTGAAGCTCTTTATTCTAACTTTTCCACTAGTTTTAAAAACTAATAAAACATTTTTTTGGTCTTGGTCGTGTGACTTTGAATACTGTTGAAATATTTACATAAGAGGGAGACAGGGAATGAAAACACTGTGAAAAGCGAGACAACAATCTATACACGTTTACTTAATGATTGTTAAAATTGGACAACCATTTTTGTAAATTTGATTAATACAATTAAGTATAAAACGTTTAATTATGGTGTTAAATAAATATAAAAGTGCCATTAGTGCTTCATCTTGTCTTTCTTGTTACAGATGGGCTGCGAAAAATTGACCACAAAGACGAATTTATAGTTGTTTTTTTATAAGCTTTTGTTTAGTTCTGCGTTGGCGGTTCCAAAGCTTGCCGGTTGCGTCATCGCTAGATTATGCTATTTGTACGCAACCAATGCCATTTTTTGTAGCTTTAGTAACGTAATTATAAAGTACTATTTATTAAATTCTGAATACGTAATATTCAAAATAAACTGAACGTAAAACCTCAAAACTATCGTTCTAAATGTTTCTTGATGAAATTACGAAGTCAATAGATATTATTTAGCAGACAAATGATTAAAGAAACAATTTAGTTACTACAGCGGACAATTAGATTAATGGTTTTTAAAGTTAACAAAAATAAAGATAATTTAGGTGTTGATTTAAATCAGAGGTTCCCAAACTCCCCCCCCCCCCCCGTAGACCACTTGCCGATTTTTTCTGTTTTGTATAGTCTTTTCTAATATTGGTTTTTTTACAAATTTATTGATTATAAATTTATTTTTGAGCCAGACACAGAGCTACTCACTTTAATAGGGTTTACTGTAGAGTGGAAACCTTTAAAATAAAATATATGTTAGGTTTTATAGTTATACATTTATTAATTAAAACGAAAC
>JAGVSQ010012041.1:0-11873 GCA_022683975.1 Rhyacophila evoluta | reverse complement strand
TGACTTTTTTGACGTGCCGCCATAGTGGCGGCACTCGAGTGGTAAGGGTTAATATTTATTTTTTGTTGAATTGAGTTTACCCTTTTATTTTTAACATTTCGCGATTATTATTATATTTTATATGGAACCCTCCACGCTCTAAAATATTTGATTATGAATTACTTTGTATGGATTTAATGGACGAAATAAGAATTGTTCATGAATGGGGAAAAGATTTGATAAGACGCATTTATGTCATCATGATTATATAACTTTTTATTTCTAATTCTGGTATTTAATTATTTTAATAATATCTAAATTGGTATGTTAACAGCGAGCGATGTGTCTTCCAAACAAGGCTCGATATTAGCTGGGGTTAGTTGAATAGGAATCATGCATATTTAGGTCTACGGCGCTTAACCTTGTCACTGCCGTAAAAAAGTCCTTAGCAGTACCCAACACGCCAAATATAATTTGCGAAAATAAAATTCAAAATAATCACATCTCTAATATGTCAGTTGTAACACTTGACAAAATTTAAGTTAAATCGATGGTAAAATCATTAATAAATATGGTAAAATGTTTTTGAAATATTCCGATAGAAGTCCGTATGTGTCCAAGTTTAAAATTATTTATAATATCCGAATTATTAGACTGCGAAGACATCTCGTATCAGGCGTAGCTGACTCGGACCATTTGACGAGATAACTCGTATCTGGCAGGTAAAGGGTTAATGTCTTCGAAAGTTGTTTCTGGGACACTTCTGGCATTTTAAAAGAGGTCATCGAGTTGGTTCGCCACGTTATACGTCAAAATAATGGGTATAGTAGAAAATAAAACACAGTATTTTCGTTTGTCTAATCTAATCTTGAGTGATTGGTTTTCAATAGATCGTCATACAAAATAGTCTGTCACGAATTTCCTCACGTTTCATAAAAAAAAATAGTAAAATAGTAATCAGCGAAAAAATACGCGATACATTAAATATCAAATAAACATCAGAGAACTGTAATTGAAAGTGAATGTATTTTTGTCAATAGCGAACGTGAAGTGAAACGTATTCTGTCTGATGACTTGATCGTATATTCCTGCTTCGAATACCGGATCGTCGTAAATTGAGAAAGCAATAGTTGATTGAGTGCAGCGTGCGGTGTTTCGTTTTTTATAACTCGCATCGAACGTTTTGCGATCGTTTTTCTCACGATTTCCACTCGACCGTTCTCTGCATAATAATAATTCTCGTTAGCGCAAGTTAACGGCGCGCTACCCGCAAATTCTATCCGACACGTCGCCGTTCGTACGATCGCGTTGCGGATTGCGAAAAATTATCGCCCGTACCATATTTATAAACGCGGTTGCTCAAGGATCCACCAAATTACCACTGATCTGGAATATATGCATTATGAAATCGAAATAAATAAATTGTAACATTTAAATATGAACATCAGGAGAATTAATACTGCAAAAATGATGATAAAAAAGTCCTACATTATTGATTCTAAATTTGATTGCTTCAAATTTTAGTGTTTAACCGTATGAACGCCAACGACTCATCTGTGAGTCGGGACGATTTCTCTTACTAAACAAAATTATAGGTCTGAAAAAAGGTTTCGACATACACTGATTAATGCATACGCATGATATATATGATGCGAGGTCATACCAAACGTCTGTGAATCTCAAATTTTGTAAGTCAAATTATTTTTCTTGTATTTTTTAATATCTCGACAATTGCTGGCGTATAGGGCAAGATCATATACATCGCGACTGGGTGTTAAAGAGTTAAACAGTTCATGTTGATGAATCTTTAAACTGACTTAGTTGTTGCTGTCAGTAACTTCAAGGGTTCCTCGGGTGGCCGGGAGATAGTATGATCAGTGTCGGAGGATACGGGCTTGAATCCCACAGCTATAAAGACGCAGAACTGGATGCCTAATGGGTTGAACGATTTACTGAAGATTTATTCACTTGAAAAATAATTTGTCAAAATAGGACTATTATTTTCAATATGAATATTCTTATATTTCACGCTGTGGAGATGGATGCATATGCTTCACTTTCGGAGCAGGCTTGATTCAAAATGAATGCGTTTTTTAGCGGCTGATTTTGTTCGTGTATTTAAATACTTGCTTTGTTAGTGGAGCACTTTATAAGTTATGTTAATTTTAATCTGATTTGAATACTGTACACTTATTAAAGCCTTTCTGCGTTTTTAAACTCAAGTTGCCTTAAAAGGGGTTTAAAGAGGCGTTAAACACCGTGTTATATGCGTAAAGGTGCTCGCGATCTGGCATTTTTGTTCGACCGGTTTTTACGAGCGCGCGAGCATTGATTGCGCGCGTTATATTATTCGACTGCCTCCTCGCTCCGTTCGCGCGTTTGTTCTCTTTGAGAAGAATATTGCTGGACAACAATGCGCCACGGATCGTTTATGAAAATCCTTTGTGAACGGGCACTGCGCGCCGAGAGAAGTAGGCACTTTGTGACCGGTGCCATGTGCCGCTGCAGTGATTCGATAACTTTTCCTACGACATACGTCTGCGTGAAAATTCGACCATTTTGGATAGTAAAATACTAACATTCATATGTCTTAAATATCAGTTATATATATATAAAAAAAAACAATCAGAATATTGAACTGATCCACCGATTGAGAAACAAGGAATTTAATTCAAGAATCGATTTCTTCTACCCTAGTGCGATTAAGTTTATCCGTCTAAATTTGTATATGTGTATAAATCATTTGTTTGCTGCACCCATATATGAGTCATAGATCCTATCTACCATAAGTGCACTTTTTGTCAAATTTAGCCTCTGTTCATCATAATCAAAGATCAATAGGTTCCCAACGGCAATAAAAGTGGATTTGAAAATTACGAATTGCTTATTATTATCGTAATTACTCCTGAAATATAAATAAAGCAAATATTTAATTTTGCTCTAAACATCCGCAATTCATTAACAAAGCCCACTAAATAAATAATATCCTAGATTTTTTTTTCTATTTAAAAAAATATGAAAATGTAACAAAAAAAAAAATCGATTTGCCAACATTTCATCAAAGTGCTCTTATGGTAGATAGAAACTAGACGACTGATAAATGTTTTAATTTTTAGGTGTTAATTAATTATATAATATTTTTAATTTATTTGCACGATTGTAAGTTCCTAAACGTGTTACAATTATGTAAATGTATATATGTATAATTAATATTTTCGACTGATATATATATTATATATATTATATATATATATTATACTGATATGTATATTTTTTTAATAATCATGCTTGTTTTGTGATCGTATAAAATTATTATATTCTTTCGTCCGTAAGTTAATAAATAAAAAAGTAATTTAATGAAAGTGATGATGGAATTGTATGTATCATAATTATTGTGCAGCCGCTTAATACCTGTGTTATAAGTATATATGTGTGTGTATGTTGGAAGTAAATTAAATAATATATTTTATTTAAAAGACGCCGGCAACCTAAACTATGGATGACTATAGTGATGTATTAAGAAGAATTTCTCCGAAACATGAAATGTAGTTATGCGAAGAAACTATTATTCGGTAGCATTTTGAGAACGTCTGTAAAATATTGCTTTATTGATTTTACGCGTATTTGCGCTTTCGATTCGATCCATAATTCGAAATTGCTCGTATAAAATGAAATCGCCGTTCGGCCCTTTTTATAAATAAGCGGTTCGCTCATTAAAAATTATTGTGACACGATTTTCGTTTTTAAAGCTGTAGCCGATTAAGATTTTGCATCATCTAAAAACATATACACATTATAATACGTTCGGTAAATATTACGTATCAAATTTATTTCCGTCTTTACGCTGTCTGATTTTAAAATCAGCATTATTTAAAATAAGCACTATATCGTATGCAATGCGTACCGATTTGTAATGTTTAAGCTATATGTAATAAACAAATTAAAGAATTTCTTATTAGTTTTTAACGAAGTCTAAATAAATATTTTATCGTCCGTTTGATAAATAAATCAAATGAAATGATTTTGCGAATGCTTCAGTACATAAACTAAAAGAATTTTAAAGAACATTTTGTTTTCATTATCACATTTCAATTCGAATTGAATTTGTTTCAAACCTGCCTACAATGATCCACCGATTATAAAACCGCTCCTTATGAAATATAAACTCAATTAAACTTATGCGTCCAGTTCGAAAAACGTATTGGGCGTTGAATATTTGTATTTGACTATTTTCTTTAGTTAGTTGTTAGAGTTGAATCATATTCATAGGAAAAACTTTTTGTGCTAAACAACTTGCTAATATTTCATCAACCAATGACTTTGATTTCATATTTAAATCAGTAGTGTATTGTAAGTGAACTTATTCCACTTTGCCGAAATTTAAAGGAGAACATTTGAACAAGATTTTTTTGTACAAAATAATAACTATATAACATGCTTTTCAATGTTTGTTTTTTTTTTCAATATTTTTGAAATTTACCTTTTATACTCGTTTGTATGCTACATAGTTTTTCCATATAAAAATATTCGCTCAAAATGTTCTCTTATCAATTTTGGCAGTCGAATAAGGTCACTTTTGAAATATACCTCTCAATTATTAGGCTATGATACTGTTCATAAAATTACGACCAATGGAGAAATTCTCATAAGAAGACAAAATTTGTCTCTCCGATTGAGTAGTTTCTAGCGCGCGTGCATAGCAATCCGAAGAATGCGAGTTCGATTCCCCATCTGTCGGATTTAAAAAAAAAATCTAAAAATGCAAGACTGCATTCCCATAGGGTTGAGCAATTGTCAAATGAACACAAATAATCTGCCAATGCGTCTCCATGTTGCGGAGATCCATATATTCCACTTTCGGAATGGATATCTTCACTCTGTGATCCATATGCTCAACTTTGGGAGGGATCTGGTATAAAAAAAAGTTAGTGTGCATGCTGAATAAACTTCGGATCAATATCAATTATCCGTGTACAATAGTGTTTATGTATCGTTTTCTTGTTTTAAAGCTCGCGTAGTAGAGCAACGAAGCGCAATTTGACGAGATAAAATTTAATAAAACAGCAGGCGAAACACAAGTGAATTGCAGATTTTAAAAGCAAAATGTTTGCCCCGGCGGCGATATCCGGTACATCGAGTGTAGACGGTGCAGCATGCATAATGCATCTCGCAGACAGCGACGGGTGCGAACTGACCTGTATAAAGAGATAGGGGTTATATACGTACAGACAAATTTCTAACCTGACCATGGGTGGCTGCTAATGGTAAAAAATACTTTGGTAGAAATTTAAGATTTAATCTAAGCCTGCTCAAAAATTTGACACACCCTCCAGGGACCCATGGAGGATTTACGAAATATCATTACGAGTGTCTGTTGTGGACTCTTCGTAAATATGTCATGCATACAATCCATTACAACAATTGACTGTATATATTTTTAGGTCCCTTTTTTGTGACTTTTTTTTTTATAAAAACGTTTACACCTAATGATATTGTAAGCTGTATTGTAAATTTTAATTTTCTTAGACTCATAAGTAACTAATAATAACAATGATTCCGTAATGGCAGTTCAAGTCACGGTGACTGAAGAAATAAAGCTCGGCATGACATACTTAACTCTCAAAAATGTTGTTTTAAAGCGATACAGGTTTTAAGATAGTAAGAATAAATAGCTTTTGTTGAATTTGATGATTGAACTATTTAATTGTTCAATAATAAATCTAGTTAATAAGATAAGTAATCGGTAAAAATAAAGTACACGTATTTTAATGTACAGATTTTTTATTAATTTTTTGCCACAATAATTAAATCGTTACATATCGCTCATAGCAAAGCAATACTTCGTATGGCACAGAGCAAAAATAAAATGCAAGAGATCGAGTTAATTTAAGAGTAACATTAAAAAATTTAAACGGTGGTTGACGTAATGATACCGATTAAAGAGAGTTTTTTCAACTTCTGTAAAATTTGTGTCATCTGGTCTACGAGGTACTGCTTTGTCGTGTGGAATGCGAAAGTATTTCATATTTTCTACTACTAGATAATTATGTCATTATTTTATGGCATGAAACTATAAATCTTGAAAGTTAGCAACGTAAAAAAAGACTATATGCAATGATAGTTATCGATGAAACATATTTTATGCTTACGTTTCCAGCTTGTTGTCCTTCGCTTTTGCATCGCTTATTATTCGATGTACCAGGTTGGCGAGCAACTGTTTGAAAAACGAGCATTTCATTAGTATAGTTACATCTATCGTAGCTGACATAATAATTATTGTGTTTCATTTCCTCCCATTTTGGTGTAATGATTAACATGCACCTTACCGATGTTGCGTTCAATTGTTGCTGTGCTTACTTCGCCCGAATGCAGTCTAATTTATTTTAGAGTATGCAATGCATCTATTTTTCATGCGGATTGTTCTGTAAATTTTCACTTAGCATTATTACATAACGTTTAACGAGTACTAAAATTGCAATTTATTTATTTATACCTCCATTCATTAACGCCCATTTGCAAATTGCCATTCCTGTATTTTAACGGTGCTTTCATTATCTCACTTAGATGCTTCGTTTTGAGGCACTTATCGCTTTGTCGCGCGCCGACTTTTTCATCTACTTTTGCATCGTTATATTTTCTCCCTGCAGGCATTGTTAATGTCACGCCTTTGAGGAGAATAATGCAGGTATATCGTCGTTCAGAAACACCCACACAGGCGATTATTGCTATACCAACTTTTTATCATAGATTTATGAAATATTTTCCTGACTTTTCCAGACCATTTGACAATATATAAAAGCTGCAGTGACTTCAGTAAATACTTCTCTTGTATCATTTATTTCCGATTGAAATTTCACAGATCTCCCTAATTTTTATCTATTGCTGACTCCAATACTACGCAAATTGCTTTCCAAACCATAGAACACGTACACAGGATTAAATTGGTCAAAAAATACTAATAAAATAACCACATATAAAAGCAAAAAAACAATTAAGTTAACACAGTTCAGGCATGAGTTTGAATAGTTGTAATGACGTATTCCATATTGCACAACTAAAATAGACAACCGTTTATCTTTTTGTTTGTTTTTTTCCGTGATATCACTGAAAATATGACAATCGATTAATTTAAAATAATAGGTGAGTGTGTGTGTATTTTGAATGATTCTAGGATACTGTGTCATCAGTTATTAATAGGAATTCCCCCATAAATGTATCAAGTCCTTAGTGATTCACCAAAGAATTTGCATTCCTGAAAGAATATTCATCCACATACATTTGAATATAATTGTTATGGTCCAATTCGCATCGGTCACTCTTTCTACGAACTGTCCCATCATACATAAGTTTGTCCTATGTTAAAGTCTAAAATTTAAATGAGTCAATTTTTTTCAGGAACTATCACGCATAGTACGTACTAAATCATAACTAAAATATAGAAATCTATTAATTATATAAAAAAAAAGATTAACCTTTTCATGTCTTCTCATACATCGGAACCGGTACGATTTATGACACCGTATTTATGACTGTTATGTTGTATCCCTTGCAAGTATTTTTAAGTAGACATTTCCCCACCCAATTTTCTAAAATTATAGCAATTATTCAATCATTGAGACTTAAATATTGATATAGATCGCATTATTTTTGACACGGGTTTTATCTTTTGTCATCTTCAGACTATATATGTATATATACACGAACGACTCGTGAGTATTCACTTAAAAAAAAAATAATTCTATAATATATGGCAGGGTAGGTGACTAAAGACAGGTACACATACATGTTTTTAAATTATTAAATGGCGCATGGAGATAACCAAGCTGACTCCAGACCAATTCGGTGATTTTGCCGCCAAGCTATCTCAGTTTGGCCTTGTCAAACAACCAACATGCTCTTGTAGGTGTCCAGAACAGGATGCTAATTACACATTTATTCCCGGCACATTCTCGCCTGATTAAGACCAGGTGTAAAATCGGAGCGGGTGAATGGTGGGCACATTTAGGAATTACTTGCATATTTTATCACGTTTATGTAAACACTTATAAATTCCAAATATTGTAACGAGTATAAAATCAAATTCTATCAAGCACTCTTTAGTGGTAACGAAACTATTGTTACTATTTGTTGTAAGAATGCGGTAAAAGAAAAACGAAAAACGAAATAATAAATTACTCTATAGCTTAAATCCTAGCAATTAAAATTAACTTAAATAAATTACAAATATATCATAACACTAATTTATAAATTAACCTCACGGTTTTATGTTTTGGGAGGAAAAAATATTTCTAACTGTTCTCTTGTGATTATGCAATTTGTACGTACATTTACATGCACAATATAGCATGCGTATTACTTGATATTTCAACATTTTGAGATGAAAACGGAAGATGTTACGAGCAAGAACTTTTCGTGCATATTCAACTTTGTAAGTCCATATAAAGTGTAGCAGCAATGAAAGCCCTCAAAAATAATCCGCCGACAATACGCTTTCAAATTTATACATCCATTAATTGAATGTACCATTGAATCGACAGTGAAGTAATTCCAATTCCCCTTTCGCATTAATCCGCCAGGCATGATAGCGCTGACCCAAATTCTGGCTCTTGCCCAAATAATCGGGCCGGCTCGCCTCCTAGCTCATTTGCATCGCGGCATTCCGTCGAGAACGGACGAAGACGGCGCAACATTTGCGTAATGAAATTTCCCCTCTAATACCGCTGTTCTCGCTATGCAAAGAACGTTAAATGAATGCAATTAAAGCGGAAATATTTAAGAAAGGTTTCTGTTTTTTGGCTGGATCACCTCCGTCTTCCAGGCCCCCCTTTCGTTAATGTGAAAGTGTGTATTCTATTAATCATATACAATATTATGAATTCATAAGCGGCTCAATACACATTTAGTCCAGCTGTATTTCCAGTTTGTGTTATTTTTATACATATCGATGGCTCAAAACGCAATATTGACAAGTCCAATTTTGGCTGAAAATGACTTAATAATACCATCATGCCATATGCATGTCCCGTATTAATTTGAATACATCGAATAAACGCTCTAAGAAAAGTTGACAACTTCATTCGGATCTGAGAGCCACCACACTGCAAAATATATAAATCTGGTTGTTTGTATTCAAGGCTATTACCAGTATGTCGTTCGTAAGCAGCCCTACTAATAAATAATCGCAAAAATAAATAGCAAAATAATCAGTTTTTCTCCAAAATTACTAAATTTGCACTTTAAGGCATCGATATGTCGATATCTTTCTCAACGCCTATCTGATAGTTACATCCTTTTCGGCAATTAGCTCTTCAAACAGTACGTTGTAATGACATATAATATTAATGCCCTCAGTATTTTTACCATAACCTTGTCAATTATGACAGATATCGTATTCGTGTCACTATGAATCGCTGTATACCCTTACTTAAACTATTCGTAATCTTTTGCCCATGCATGTATACAACATTTTGGGGATAACGTATTTTTTATAATACTATATATCCATATATAACGAACGGCGATCGAAGATTTTGGACATCTTGTTTGCTGTGGAATATGAAATGGCACCACACTGTACTTTGTTATTTTGACAGTCATCTCCGGACTGTAACATGCTGATGATGTAAAACTAAAATTAACTGATCGAAGAAGGGACGTCATTAAAAATAGACCTTCATGCTGATAAACATTAATACTATTCCTCTTGTGAATTATATGATGCATCAAAAATATAATATAATATTTGTAATGTGTCTTAGCGATATTTCTGGTTTATACTTTTCGGATTTCTCTTTATATCCACATATTAGTGTGATATATATTAATTCATGGGTAGTGATAAATTATGTCAGTGATCACGGTCCGTTCTCTTATCTTCGTCGAACGAAGTTACCCAAAGGCCCAAGAAAGTCTTAATCTGACCTGCATATTCTTCAAGCCGACCAGTTTTCATTGTCCCGAAAACCCGCTTACTACTATCCACAGAATGTATTCGGTAGAGTTATTGGATACAGGTATTATGACTTGGGAGGACGCAAGAATACTGGCGGGCGACAGGGATTCTTCAGGGTGTCTATATGATCCACTTAGAGAGCGGATATGGAATATGAAGAAGAAGATACATTATGGGATAATCGAGGATTGATTGATTTGTGTATAAGGGTTTATTGTAATAGAAATAGTAAATGCATTTTCCTCTTGGAATGTGTACATATTAAATTAGTTACTGCAGTTTAATAAACAGTTAAATGTTCGGGTGTGAGTCCTTGAATATATAATATAATAATTTATAGTTGTTAAATTAATTACCTAACAAAGTCAGTACTTCTCATTAAGAATATCAAATCTTATTAATGTTTACTTAGGAACCGTTCTATTAAATTAAACCGAGTTGATGAAGATCCCTACGCTCCACGTTTTACAAAGTTGGGTCCGTAGCTCTATCTCTTTAGATATCTTGCGGGGATATGTAAATGAGTGTTATTATTTAGCCTTTTGTTGGATCGCACTTTGTAAATAATGTATACAGCCCCTTGTATAATGGCTCGAATTGTGTTGGAGCGAGATGTACAAAGTATTCAATTTATCGTCGCGGATTTGAATTTTATAGTTGACGAACAAAGGGTTTGTGGTTTTATTGAACCAGTCTTCGTCTTGGGCAACTCGCACACGGATCGCATGCACCGCAATCTCCCTAAACTTTAGCTACTTATAATTTGCACATGAATGTTATCTGTATTTTATAATAGACCTTAGGACGAATTTTCACACCAAGCGCTTCTGAAATAAAAATTCTTACAAAAGTACTATAGTATAGAACCGTATTAATTATCCCCTGTACTGTAGTTAAGCCTTCAATATTTTGATTCCGGTGACTTGTCCATAAAGATACGTTTTCTGCAAGTATTCACTAAGGTGTTCAAGGTAAGCTTTTCAAAATTTAGAATAGCGTGTTTATGGGTGTGATTGATTTCTAATGTCGTATACTGAGAAAATCTGATGTCATTCATCATATGCTTATGGTAGAAGCTGCTCCCGCCCATCTTTTTTACTGCCTACTTTCTCTCCAGTAGCAGAGAGGTTTGTGTGCTCGCCTCGCATTCGGAGAATGCATGATCGATTTCCACATCTACTGGACTAGTAAAATATGAAAATACAGTAAATTAAAAATAAAGTTCTGATCGTGTGATGTACAAAACAACAATTGACGACTCTCGTTTTCAAACTAAATATGCACGCAGTTACAGTCGATACAGTCGATTACCGTTACGTGTATTTGTATCATATGCTGCATACGTCAAGCATATGGATGACTGCAATGTAAATATGTCTACACTGTAAATACTTTACGTGCATCTTCGTAATGTAAAGATTATCTGAAGAGATTTTTTCCAGATAAATAAACGTAACTGTATAAGTCTGCGTCACAATCACAAATCGCATTTCAATCAAACCATACATATATGTACATAACTTGGGAAATAATATACATACTCATAAATTACTATACAACAAACAACATTGATAAGTATTTAGTAATAGCAACATTAGTGTGCGAGCTTGCTTGTTTACCCCGTCGAGCCATTGTGCAACTTTATCTGAAGCACAGATATTCGTACATTTGTTATACGGGATTCATGAGATACAAAGCTATGAACCATTTTCGATACCATTGCTAGAGTGTAATGTGACTAAAAACACAAGGACTTGGTAATTTATTTGATGCGTACATTTTATTGTTTGAAAAATACTCTGCATTCCTCTATCGTATTACTTGCATCTCAAGATATTTTTTAAATTAACTTGAAAATAATAATATGAGTATTAAAAAAGAACAACGAAAATATCCCTAATCTATTGGAATTAACCTATTTAATTATAATGACAATCATTAG
>JAGVSQ010012040.1:0-11873 GCA_022683975.1 Rhyacophila evoluta | reverse complement strand
ATGGAATAAGTTGGTTTAAATTAATTATGATAATAGAAAAAATATATCATAGTTAACATCTGTGGGTGCTGAATTTTTTTTCTGACCACCTTTGTTTTAAGCCAGGATTTGCCAATTTGCAGTTCGTAGCGTCCTTTTGTGTGGCTCGCGGTCATGATCTCTAAAACTATATTTATGACGTACATTTAAAATTTGTAGCATCTTTATGAATAAAGCCATTATTATTTTCTTGTTGGTTCAATACATGTTTTCTCTTCATATCTACAATGGTTGTAGTATTGTTTTTTTAGATTTACACTAATTGAACACTTTCTGTATACATCTGTCTGCATTAAAATTTCAGATCAATCACTTCAAAATTTGCAAGTATTCTTATTTTTGTACATTGGTCGGGCAATTTTAGGACGTCAATGCAGCTTGTGGATACAATTTGGGTTCGCCAGGCTTGTTCTAAGCGATTGCCTATGATTATTATTTTTTTTGATATTTTTGTTTAAATATTATTTCTGTTTCGCTCTATTTTAATTTATGAATGGTCAATATGTGCAATCATATTGAGTAAAAATATCAATTTCAAATATTTTCCATTAACTGGAAAATCGAATTTCTGCATATTTTTTACTACGAATTCTGGAAATTGAAAGTCAATTCTGTAAATACATTGTATTTTAAGACATACAGTATCAACATTGATCCACTTATACGTTGTATAAGCACAATAATTTCATTCCATAACCTGAATCCAACTGCATGTGTTAAAAACGCCATATGGTAACTATCATGACTAAAAATATCTGATGAAATCCTGAAGAATGGTTAATAGAAAGTCGCAGAATTAAGCATGCAATCGTTTTATTGTCAGAAGAAATGATTTCTACAAAAGCTATTATTATTGGTGTTGCCAACACATTTAGAAGCTCATTAATATACCTCACCTTAGTTAATTTGGCTTAAAAGTCATTATAATTTCTGTGGTGCTAATCAATAGTTAGCCAAAATGGTTTGACGTGTCCAATTATTACTAAAAGTTATTGCTCATGGCAATTGTGCATTATAGCATTATGATTATAAAACATTTTGATTAAATGAAAATTAGTATTCTATTCATTTACAAAGGCAAGTAATCTTACTTCTAAATAGAGAGTTATGACCAATGATATGTATGTATTGAGCAGGTATTACATATTAATATACTATTATGTATACATGCAGCATTTCCTAATGAATAAAACTATATCTGATGAACTCACAATTTTGTTTATCAGTCTTTGTCTCACAGAGGTTAAATCAATGTTTTGTTATTCCTTAAAAATATAGTTAAATAGAATAATTTCCCAAGTTCTCAAAACTGATTCACGACTAAATTGTTGAAGCTAGGGATGATGGGTTTTGGAGAACAAGTTTTTTGCAAATGTGAGAGTATAAAATACAATTTTTTTCTTCTAACTAATCAAATCAAGCCATTTTAAATGGCTGAGCCATGTACATATAGTGGATGAATTATACTTTACAAAAAAATGTGACTTTTTTAGAGTACAAAGTAAACAGACTGAATCAACTTCATTTATGATGGATGGATAGTAAAGAGTTTGTTTTAGGATTGAGCATCCAGAATTGGAGGAAGTCTCTTTGAACATGCTTTGCTGAAGGAGTCGCATGATTTCAGCAAGCCAGAGAGAAGAAGCAAGTATATTGCAATGGACAATAAAGTGTATAAATTTCATGTAATGGACCCCTTATAGTGAGTGATATTTTAATGCGTTTAAAAATATATTTCTTCAAACTTCTGTATCACTCTTGGCACCTGATGATTTTCCTTTTGTTTTAACAGCTTGTTTGTTGCCTGCACTTTTACTACGTGGTTTCCTCCGTCCTCTACGTTTTATTCTACGCAACTTTCCTCCGTCTTGGTTTCCTGCTGTTGATTTAATAACTCCTTTTCTTTCAGGCTGGACTTGAACTCTGGCGAGTCCATCATAATTGTTAATAATGCACAATTTACCTGAAAAAAATATTCACATTTGTAAATAATGTATACATACATTATACATAAGGTATGTAGTTTTTGTAGTATGTGTATATAACGGTGTATACGCATCGTATTTTTTAAACAACAAAATGGACCTTAAATTTTTTAGTCGATTTTTAGAAAAACATCTCTTAAAGATGTTTTCAAACTTTTTCACTTCATTTTTATTAACTGTTAAAATAATTTATACAAGCAATATTCAGTTCATCTTGACTATCGGTATTATCACTCGTCTTATTAATGTCACTTACATTTCTCCACCCATGAACCATTTTCTCCATTGGTAGAAGACCGAACTGTCTTTCTGCTGCTATGTTTCCATATTGTTTTGCATGTTTTATCAAATTTAATATGTGATTTAATGTTACTTTCGGACTTATAAGACCCATTCCGATTTTAAGTTGATTTTTAAAAAAGTGCATCTTGTAGTATGGAAAATAAAATTCATTTACCGTTTATATGATAATGGCAAATTGTACATACAGTCAAATTACTTTTGCCTCCCAACTATTTATGGTGCAAAGCAATTGTATTTAAAAAAATCACATACATTTAATATCTGAGGTAAGATTTTATTATGTAAATCTATGGAAACAGAATAAAAAAAAATAGCAATAATAAAACTTCCAAGTTTAAATTACCAGTAATATGTACACAAGAAACTTACTGTCACAAAACTCTTCACCGCACTCTGTACATGAAACGACTCTAGTTTCTACAACACCTGATCGGTTCTTTGTTCTTCTTACTGCTGTGTTCATTGTTAACTCTCTCTTGTCTCTTACGATTGTCCTCAATTCAGACTTGCCTAGTTCAACCAACCTTAAGTATACAGGTAAAACTATATTATATGTTTATAAATGACATAGATTTTATTTAAATATAATATATTCATAATATTTATACTTAGTAGTTTTACTGTTAAATTGAATCTTATTTATGTTATGAAGTTGAAAAATTTGAAAACTTGCTACTGAGAAGGTTTGTTATATGTTCTGCGTCGTTTAAATTCAGTAGCCTACTCTGTCACTATTGAATATGTTGGAAAAGAGTCACCATAAATACTATGAAGCGTTTCAAAAGTTTTTGTGGCATTCATATTACCCAAAAGTAAAAAATTATGTTTATATTTAGCTATTCCAGAAATAAATCTAAGCTCATTTTGATTGCTGTAAATATTAAGTTATGTGAAGTTTCATTCTCGATTTTATATTTACCGTTACTTGATGAAATCACTTCTGTAAATTGTTTAAAACCCATAAATAAATAATAGATAAACAAACCTGCTGAAATAGTCCTCATCTATTTTCAATTTTGGCCGAAGGGATGTCAACATTTTCCAGTCGATAGAAACAGAATATAGGTCTTCCAATTTCAGTGACTGCATCTCTATGGGGATCGGATCCATGAAAGTGAATTGTTTTTCTTCAAAACCTCTAGTGCCTAGTTTTTCATAAGCCCTGTATTCCTTTTTAGATATTTTAAATTTTTGTTCATCCGCGGCATCTCTAATTCTAATGTCTTCAGGGCGAACCTTATCAAAAACCATATTATTTTTAATATATGTACTGATATAAAAGCTATTGTGTTAAATCAACATATGAATTTTGGTATTTACCTTTTCAGGTTTGATCTTGAAGTCTGGAACCTTCTCAAATGTTCTACGAAATTCCTCTTGAGAATTGATGGTTACTTTTGATAAATCTAAGACATCAGCAATTTCTTTTTTCTTTCCAAATATGTCATCCATATTAACAATATTGTTTTTAAATAGAATTCATCACAAGAGTGCTGCTGGATTGTGATTAGACAATGATGTGTTGTTTAATCAATGAGGGGAGGTTCCATTATTGATCTAACAAAAGTGGAAGCTAGTGTTTGCTATGGTGACCATGTTGCATGATATCTTACTGCATAAACTGATTTGAAAATTATCTTAAAAAGCTGTATCCATGATATAGTAAGTGCATCAAATTATTACATAGATATTTTAGTTAATAAAGTAGTTTTTAAAAAAGAACACTTATTAGTCAATTTCTAAGTCAACTTCATTTTTTGGACTCGGAGATCGCTTTGATTTATCGTATTTTCCCCAAATCTGTTGTTGTTTTTTAAGGCTATTTCGTAGAGATCTTAATTGATCTAAAACTATTGGCTGATTTGACTCAGGATCACAGTAATATGCAGATTGTTCCTTTTTAGCTTTATTCAGAGAATCATAGTAATGTTTTCGGTTATCATATTTTTCTTTATCTTTTGAGTGTGTATTGTTGTCATCATATTTTTTGTAATTATTACCAATATCTGATAGAACCGTATTGTCTGGACAATCAGACGGCCATAATTTAGAATTACCATATTTGTCAATCATGAATTTTTGCGAAAGTGTCATACCTCGACCGGATGTGGCTTTTTTCTCATAGATTTTCTTTTGATTTTGATAGTTCATATTGTTCCGTATATGAACCACACCAGATTTGTCACACTCAAGGGGAGAAATTTGTGTTGTCTCCACCATTACAGTTCCAGAGTTGAACATTTTGTGGGGATTTTGATTTTTCTTCCGCCAATGGTTTTCACTCAAACTAACTCTGTTTCTGTCAAGAGTATTTGTAGAAAATTGATCAATAAATTCATGTGGTGGACTAGGCGATCTGTTGTCATCACTCGAATGCGAAGTATATTGTTTCTCTTGAATACGTTTTCTTTGTCTGAGTTTACGTTTCTGAGCATAAAAAATATCCTTCTCACTTTGTTTTTTGTATTGCATATGTGGTTTGTTTACTCCCCACTTTGGTCGGCTTTCCAAGTCCTTATTGAATCGTTCTTCAGAAGCGTATCGTTTATCTTTCTTTCCCGTGAGAGAATTTAGTATCTCTTCTGATGTATTATTACTATTATTTTGATCTTTTATTGTATTGGTGTTTGTTGAATTTCTCATTCTTTCATTATCCATCAAAGGTTCAACAATGGTATTATTTATTTGAACTAATTCTGAATCTGTTTGTGTACTAACATCTACACTGTTTGGATTTCTATATTTTGATGGAGTTAATACTTTGCTTTCTCTGGTTGAGCCACTTTCCTCATCTGTTTGGGATTGGGCTTGATAAATGGTCTTTTGATGATGGGCCAATCCATCATTCGCAAAGATTGAAGAATGTACACCCATTGGTTGATGCATACACGAATATAAACTGTTTATGTGTTGAGGCATTAGGATTGCCATTTGAACACCATTGCTATGAGCAAAATGTACTGGAGTATATAATTCATGAGGCATCGGAACTTGAACTAGACTGACAGGAGCGTCAGTCATAAGATTGATTGGTGGACCCGCTTGTAAAAATGTGTTGTTCATATCAGGGTTTTGTCTTGATAAGTCAACTTTCTGTTCGTCATTTAACTGTGATGCAATACTAAAATTATCCGCTTGGCGACTGAATCTGGCTGAATTAGGATGACATATTAGCATGTTATTTTCATTTGAACCCATGTTGGGTCGATAGGTTTTACTGTTCTTTTCTGGAGATAAGTTATGCCTAGGACTATGAGCCTGTTCAATATACATATTTTGAGTGATTTTAGTATCACTTTTACCGGCTGGTGTATTTGGGCTTAAATGTTTTTGTGGAGATTTGTCAACATCCTTTATGTCGTGATTAATAATAATTTCTGAATTAATACTCATAGCATCAAAGTTGTCTTGCATCTTTTTATTCTTTTTGTTTTCTTTTTCGAGTTTTGCCTGTTGTTCTGCTCGCTCTAATGCTTGCCTGAGAGCTTCTGCTCTTTTTTGTTCTCGTTTACGTTTCTCTTCAGAGATCATTTTTTCTTCATCCAGTCTTTGCTTTTCAAGTTCCCTCTGTTTTCTGTATCGGTCTTCTTCTTCTCTCTCTTCTTTAATCCTTCTGGATTTTTCCTCTTTTCTTTGTCTTTCTCTTTCTTCTAGTTGTTGCATAATAGCTGTTTGTAATTCCATGGCTTTGATTCTTCTCGATTCTCGTTCTGCTTTTAAGCTGGCATCAACTGGCACATTTTGTCCTAGTAGGTAAGTGTTTCTGAAAACAAATAAATATGTTTCAATCTCTCGTTTTTAGATCTATGGTAATCCATTTTTGTTAACATATATTATAATTATCAGATAAAGATTTCGTCATTACCAACCTTTCAGAATTGTGATCTGAGCGGTAGTCTCCATCACCTACTGAAGAGTGATTGCTTTGTTGGTCTAGTAGAAGAATTTGTGTGTCGCCATTGTCTATTGTTGTCAAACTTCGTTCCACCCATGCCGGTGTCCCTTTGGCTTGCATCTAAATAGATGTAACATTAATTATCTTTGTAAAATCGCATGAAATCAAAAGAATCTAAATCACCATTTACAAAATGTTCCTTCAGCTACATAAAATATTTTATGATTGATTCTCAACCATTCTCTCTAACTTCCATATATGTAATAAAAATAAAGTGAAAAAATATAAAAAATCTTGGATTGTATCTACACATGAAAATTTATAGATTTCGTATTATATAAAAATGCTAAAAATTAATATTATTAAAGGTTTTCTTTATTTTTAATTGATAATTTTACTAACAAGTTCTTGAATTTAATGATATACTGTAGTATGTACAATATAAACGTAGCTATAAATTCAGCGCTCTGGAGCAAGTAAAATCGTTGCGCTTCCTATACCCTATCGTTTTTTAAGTCTCACGCTTCTTGAATTTTTTCACTTTCGTCCAGAATTTGTCGTTTTTCGTTTTTTTAGCTCTCACAGTAGCTTTAATTTACTTGCGCCCAGATCAGACTGCTCCAACTGCTCCTCGGTAGCTACGCCACTGTTCTATGTACTAAACTCTAATATAATACCTATACTGAATATTATTAAGTTTTATTCAAATCAAAAATGTAAAACAAATGACCAACCTTCACTAGAAGCTACACAATAAATTACATTACAGGTACCTTGGAATGGTAATGTCACGTAATACAAAATATTTTTCAACCGACCTCGAAAATTTTATTTATGATCGATATGAAAATTTAAATAAACTCAGTAACAGTAATAACTTAAGCAGTATCTATAGTCAATACTAAAGTAACATTTACATGCTGAAAGACAGGGCGTTTTCAAAAGAATATGTTTAAAAGTACCATAGTACGTCCACTATTGATTACTCAATGCTACAACGAAATTACGTAGTTCCACCAAATTTTATTATGTTCTCATTGGTCCAAAGTTTTGTACAAGGGCGCCTCCAACCCATGGCGAGGCACTGATAAAGTGTATGATATTTCAATAGTGCCTCGAATCCCTATCCATCCGCACGTGTTTATGATTGTCTACACGGCGTAGATCTTTTCCATTTGCTACGCATCGGTCGTAGCCGGTCTGTTGTAACACATTGTTTCGAATTACAATAATACGTGAATGAACCTTTATATATGTCGAGCTAACCCCGTTAAAGTCGATGCCGTTGCGTGTTTTCCGACGCTAAAAATGTTGCCAACTCGCACAAAAAACAAAATTAAATTTTATTATTGCGAAATTGGCCTCAATTTTGTTTAACGATTATTTCAGTGTTATTATGGAGAGACCTGTGATTTCCGTTATACTTAATTTAGCAGAAAATGAAAATGAAATTTAAATTTCAAGACAGTAATACCATGATAAACAATAAATAATGCCACGATCCTCGTTGTTTAAGATATTTTGAGGACAATACCGTTGTATTACTGGCAAAATACGTTAAAGTAAAAAAGCGAGTTTTAATGTTTGAGTCTCTCTATTAAATAGATTTTACAACAATTTCTTAAGGTACAATGATTATACTTTAAGAAATTGTCGTAAAATCTATTTAACAAAGTCTTTTGCCAGTAATACGACGATATGTAAATAGTACTTGGTACGTTTTTTAACGCCGTCTTATAATATCATAAATTTTGAAAATATACGTATATATAAATTTAATAATGAAGTTTTTATAACGACTAACTATTTTTATAGACTATTTAACGTCGAGTACTGGGGATGAAGTGGGAGGGAACTGACGGGGCGCCCCCTTGTCACCTTAAAAGTTTTACTAACAGTGGCACTGGAATTGACAAAGTCACGTACTACGGATGCTTCCGGCAAGCCTCAACCCTGTTTGTCTTTTTTTCGACCTAAAAGACCGGCGAGTACCATCCATATGACGTACTGAGAGGGAACTAAATGATGCTGATATGACCTGGAAGGGTGCACAACGGCCGGCGAGTGATAGAGATTCCTGGAGGTGCCACGTGGCAGCATATGCATATGTATAGGGAGTGGATATGGCAAAAAAATATTATTTTTAGTTAACAACCTGTAAATAAATATACCCCAGAAAAATTACCGTATAATTCGCTAAGTTACAAATACTAGGGTATTTTTGTATGAGAGGATACTAATATTAACCTGAGGAAGTCGAGCGTCAGGTTGTTGGGGTTCCCAAAGACGTCCCGCAGCCATCCCGCGGTCTCCCCAGCGTAGCCTCTGCTCACTTTCTTCCTTAGGATTTACAGCACCCTGATTTCGTCGATTGTCATCAGAATTTCTTGAACAATTAAAAAGTACAAAATTTCATACTGATATATAATAGTTTATTCAGGCAGTTGATATCAATCTTTGTTTTAAACTACTGTGTAAATAAACACTCGCGGAATTAATTTAGCGGGGTTTTTGGTTAAGCCTACCGCCGACTTAGAGCGAGCTATAATAAGTACTGGGGAGCTTATTCTGAATGTTGTGATAAGTGTTACACCGATTTTAGCACCTGCGCCCGTTTAATTAAGTTTATGTAGCCAACAATTTCAGTGCGCGCGCAAGTTATATATATTTTCCACGTGTTACACGAATAAAGTGATGTTTTAAATCAAACAATCGACTAAAACATTCAGGACGCTCATCTTATATTAATTATAATAATAATTCAGAAGCTTTATGCGTAGTTCGTTAGTAATTAATTGAATCATTTAACAAAACAGTGATATATATCATACATCCATGGCACATTTTATTAATTATTCCGTAGACACACATATTTTTTTTTGGTTACCTTACGCATTAATGATAGAAATGGATCGATTTTGGAGACATCTAGTGCATACATATAATAATATACGATACTACTATCGTCCCAATATTTCACTAAATGCTGTAAATTACTTTTCCATAAAAAAAGATCTTGACCAAAATGTACTGTTTTGTTGAATGATTCAATTTTGGGCTAAGTTACGATCGTGGTGTAAATACTTATCATAATTAGATATTTACATGTATGTATTTGAATATTTCTATTATATCAACCATACCGGAAGTATTTATAATAGATTTCCATTCAATACAAAAACGTGCAACAAATTTTAATTAAAAAAATAGAATTATTTAGTAATGATATGACATACCTTTCATTGTATTGCCAGGCAGGGACGGGTAAATGATACTGGGTATCATTGTGATGATTTTTTTGAGGACCTTTTTTTAAGTCCCTCTGCTTGTTCTGCCAAAGTTCTGGTGAAGATTGAGGAGCCGATTCGCTGGCGTACCCCGACGTCTCTCCTTCGCCATCTTCATAGCCGTATTTATTTGGTTTTCCTGCAGCCACCAGTTTTGGAATTGGCTCAGTGTCATTATTATCGCATGATGTTTCGTCGTTGTACCTCAATATTGGTGGTAGTGAAGGACTTCGTTGTCTTCGCGGTAAAAGATCCTGCTGTGTTATAGCAGGGCAAGTATTTCTGATTTCTAGAGTTGAACCATAACGACTTCTGCTTTGAGAATATTCCAATCGATAAGCCGGAGGAGGGAGACCCCATGGTGTGCAAAAATTTTCCATTTCGGCTGAAATGTCAAAATAAAACAACGTGTAGAATGAAAGTAAAAAATAACATAGTATACATTGTCTCCCCGGTTAGTGTAATTGGTAGCGTGCACGCCTATCAATACGGGGAGTGCGGGTTCGATTCCCCGATTCTGGATAAAAAAATAATAATTACGACATATTCAGATATTGCGACGAATTGTGATTTGCGATTATTAATATTACTAAAGTAAAAGTTGAATTTAATTTGCATTAAAATTATTATCAGATAGATATTAATAAAATTTGTATTTTTAATTAAATAATGATGATAAACATTTTATCTTTCATACATACATAGTTAGAATATCATTGCATAGCTAGAGCAAACTGACTGAATCTTGCTTATTTGATAACCTATCGTTTATATGGCTGAACTTTTTATATTATCATTGACCAATTTAGAAAGGATTCGTGTCAGTATACATTGGTTTGTTTTCAGTAGAGCACGTTCTTATTTAAACTATTCATTTAAAATGGCCGGTAAATATATTTTAACGTTGATGTTTGCAATTATATTAATGAGTGGTATGTCTAACTCAATGTACGTTGTAAATAGTGTGCAAAAACTTCACGTGTCCTTATATATCACGAGTAGTTGCCAGGACAGTATTAAATTTATAACGACTCAGCTTTATCCGACGTACATGGAATTAAAAGACTTCATAACTATCGAGTTTATCCCATGGGGAAAGACGATGAGAAATGGCAATGGCTTGATGTGTCAGTTTGGACCGAAGGATTGTATTGCGAATAGGATCCAATCTTGTGTTCTTCACATGCTAGGAAATGACCAAGATAGACAAATGGATTATATGAATTGCGAATTTGCGACGCTGTATTCGACAATGCAGAATTATAATTGCGTGACAGCTGTAAATGTTTCGCCAATATACGTAAATCAATGTGCTGGATCATCGTTAGGGATGTTTCTGGAAGGAGAGGCAGAGAAGAAAACGCAAGAGATTCCTATGAACTTTGTTCCCACTATTGTTTACAATGGTATGTTTGATGCCACACTTCAGGAAAATGCGTTTAAGGACTTCAGAAGTGTTACGTGTGGTATTTTACAACAGTACTATCCATGCGCTTGTGCATGTTAAAAATAACTGAATAAACACTATGTTTATAAATAAACCATAAATGATAGCAGTATACAATAGATCTAGATGTAATTAAAATAATATTATAATATATTATATGAATAAACTGTAAGTATTGTGTAGTAGCTGTAATTAATTTGTTAGAATTGATATCCCGCATACAATGAACAAAATGTCTTCGAAAATAAATATTACAATATACACTCGGACCTCGCATAAGACGGTCATGTGGTTTTGTAAAAACTTCGTGTAGTACAAATCCGTGTTATACGAGGTTTAACGTTCGTACAAAATTAGGGTCTACGTGACAAAAAAACATTTTTTTATTATATCCTTTATTTATTCAAATAAAAATTATTTATATAAAATATTTAGATAATATAGATCACTCATCATGATTAGCAATAATTGATAATCAACGATTTTCATTATTTTAATCCTTTTTACTAAATTCCTTTTCAAGTTGACTTTGTAAGTTTTCAGTATCGGAAGACTCTTGAGAACTTGTAGATTTAACCTTTATAAAATGTGTAATAAGTAATTGTCTGCTATTAGTGTGCAAAATTTTATGTTTTACAAAAGAAGCCCAGCATTTTTGTAATTCCTATAGAACTTCACACTTCCTTCTATTATCGAATCATTTTACAAAATTAATGTTCTAATAAGTTTGAACATAAACAACACGATATACATATGGTTATAACAACAATATTAAAATATATAAAAAGATAAAGAAAGAATTAAAAAAACTATATATACCGAAGGAAAAAGAGAGTGTCTACCAAGTAGGCTAGACAGGTCTTATTCTGATAATGTATATAATAGCATCCATCGAAGCTCGCTCTCACCTAGGTGGA
>JAGVSQ010012038.1:0-11876 GCA_022683975.1 Rhyacophila evoluta | reverse complement strand
AACTTAAATAAATAAAACGAAAAAAATATCTGCCCTCTAGCTGTCTGGAGAATTAATTTGAATCAATCTTTAATAAACGGTATTACATCATTCTACAACACAATCTATTGGATTTTCATTACAATTTGTTTATATCTCAATCAACTTTCGTTTTATTGTATTGAATGGTTTATATTGAGTTACTTCATCATTGTCTTCACCTTATATATGAATATTCGTCTTCAAGCGAGGACCGATATACTCAAATTAGTAAGTGAAAGAAGAAAAAAAGACAATTGTGATGCCATTACAAAACATAGCGTTTGTCTAAGAGGTCGAGTAAAGTTAAATTAAAATCTTGCGATTCTATTACAAAAAAAAACTTTGGTGTATTTATCTTAATATTAATATTTAAATATCTCACGCGTCTAGCTATATATATAGAAAGATTCTCAATTAAAGTATTGACAACGGTGTCATCAATAAAGTAACTAATTTTGAGAATTGTCGTTAAACCCTTTGACTGCTAAAAAACGTTATATCGTCGTATGTAATCCTTTAAAAAATGCCAAAAAGATCATTTTACATCCTTACGGCTTTTTTTTTGTCAAAAATAACCATAGGTGTTTCTTCGGCAGAGCGATAGCAGAAAAATGTCGGCAGCAGAGATGCAAAATAACTATAAATAGGTGAATAAGCAAGTGAGCATGTTCAGCAGCGCAACAACACGTTTTCATCACAATAACTTGCTCACTCATATATATATATATATATAGCTATTTTGCATCCCTGTTACCGACACTTTGCTGCTGTTGCTCTGCTATAGTAGCGCCGGCGTAAAGTTTAAAAAACGCGTAGTAGCCAAAAGATTGATAAACAAAATAATTACTAGTTAATTAATAATTACCATTCTTTATTACAACGAAAGTTTTTCTTTCTATATCGACCGCGGAAAAGAAAAAGGATATAACCACACAGAACAAAAAGTGCCAGCAACGCACAAAAAATAGATCTAATGATTTTGGGCCGAATTCAAAAATTAAATGGACGCAACTTCAGAGTGCACGAAGACTAAAACTGACTTTTTATTTACTCAATCTAATATTACTTCAAAAACATATTTAATAAAATTGATATGGTGCAAGTTCTTTTTCCTAGTCGCAAATGTCACATGGCCTCATTGTTTTCAAATTTACACTTGTTCGGCTTTTGCAGCTTACATCCTTTTGACTGAATGTGTATTGGGTTGTATTGATTGTGATAATCCAAAAAAAGCTATTTTTAAAAAATGAGGGTTACGTCGTTTTCCTTTCCACAGTCGATATCATTCATTATTATATTTAACATTTTTTTTACAATGAAGAAATATTATTACAAAATGTCTTATATATAAGTCGACAGGTTCTTATCCACCATAAGTGCACTTTTTGTCAAATTTTAACTAAATATGAGCTTTTATTCTAGTCTGCAATAAAACCCTATAAAAATGGATATGAAAATTACGAATTAATTATCATTATCGTAATAACTCCTAAAATATAAACAAAGAAAATATTTATTTTACTCTAAACATTCGTAATCCAATAACGAATCACACAAAATAAATATTTCCTAGATTTTTATTTTATTTATAAAAAAAATAAGACAAAGAAACAAACGAAAAAAAGCGATTTGCCAAAATTTTACCAGTGCACTTATGGTAGATAGGAACTAGACGACTCACATAACACATTATACTTATATTTAGTTAACATTATTAAATTCTAAATGATTTAAAACTGGTAAACTTCCATATGTGAGATCACCGTTATATGTTTGCTCACTGCTCACATATAGTATAGCCTGAAGATGCCGAAAGCCGAAACCCGGGTCGCTAACAGTGATCTCACATATGGAAGTTTACCAGCTTTAAATAATTTAGAATTTAAAATCAATTTCCATTAAGATCGATCAGTCAAAAATATTAATTAACGTTATTATTTATGGACTTATCTATAGAATGTGCACAGATACAGCTAAGGGAAAAATCCGGAAAATGCATTGTTTTTATCGTATTTTATCACATACATCAAATCTTTGTTCTAAGCAATGGTTATACAAAATAATATAAAGAACATTACGAATTCGATTGTAACGCCAGAATGAACAATACAAACCGAAAAAACTGCTAAATCATCTAAAGATTGAATAATATCGAAATACTATGCTCGCAAGGTCGAGATGTCGAAAGTGATTACGAGTTATTAAATAATAAATATATTACTTAGCTGTTTTCGTAAGGTTGTACGTATTAATAATACAAATGGTGAATGTTCACGAAACGGTGTGTACATTTGTATCGATAAATTATTTATCGAAGAGAAGGAGGCCAGTGGCGCAACAGGAAAGGCAATATTTTTAAAGGTCAGTTTGGGAGAGCCTGCAAGACGTGATCTCAGAATCACAACATATTAAAATAGCATACATACAGGATGTGTATCTCTCTGTACGGCATATTTTCTCAATAATAAGACACCATATATTGTATACATATCCAACTGCTTTGTCATTGAATACGTGCTTCCTTACTGTAGCTTAAAACTAAGAAATATGTATTTGGCGACGCATTTTTTTCGACTTATGCATGGTCTAATCGATAACTCTGCCACTCTGTTTAATATCCAACTGCTTTCATTTAAGACATGCTTTTTTATTGTAGCTTAAAACTAAGAAATATGTATTTGGCGACGCATTTTTTTCGACTTACGCGTGGTCTAATTGATAACTCTGTCACTCTGTCTAATGTCAAACTGCTTTCATTTTAGGCATGCTTCTTAATATAGCTTAAAATTAAGGCGAAATATGTATTGGGCGAGGCATTTTTTTCGACTTATGTATGGTCTAATTGATGATTCTGCCACTCTGGCTAATATTGGAATGTACGCTCCTGATAAATACATGAGAAATCATGAATATCAGCTCAATTTTATTACTAAATTCAGAACAAACCTGCTAGTAATCATGACAATGCGGAGAGTAATTGTGATTTTTAACGGAATTTCCTCGGTTATTGATATCTTCCACCTGTGTGAGATTGAGTTTAGATGAATGCTATTGTATATATTTTTAGAATAGATCTGTTTAATATCTTGATAGAGACTCTTTATTCCTATATCATTTATCCAATTTATTTTTATTGATTGCTGTTACTTAAACAATATTGATTTCACTTATATAGCATCGCCAATATTGCAGAAACACGTAACTAGATTTTTTTGGATTAAGTCACTTTGTAAAATATTTATTTTTTGTATTGCCTCGTATCATTGGCCCATTTTTCTACTAACGGGTATATTTATTGAACATATGTGAATGCAAAGATGTGCCAAGGACAAACGTGATCGCAAAAAAATTAAAATTGTATTTTACAGAATGGTTTAAATAAATTATAAAAAGACATAGACTAAAAATTAAAAGCTTTATCTCTTTGTCAGAGAGCAAGGTGTGATAAACCGCAGTACCCGCGCATCTCACGCACCGACAGTAATAACGGCATCGACGTTAACAGGAAAATACTTCTCATGTGGTCTTTACGAAAATGAGTTAAATATGACATTGAATAGAGTTTCAACTATTCTGCGATTGAAAAATACTGTTATTAAATTTTATGTTAAGGAGCTTTTTCAATCGGTATAATAGTTGAAACTTTATGCAATATCATATTTAAGTAATTTTCATAAAGATGACCAACAAAATGCATGTTCTTCCAATACCGCGATAGAGAACTAAATATTAGTATAGCCATGCTTAAAATGACATTAAATAAACAAAAAAAAGAAAGTTACATCACAATTATCAAAAGGAAGCTTTTTAGTTTTAAGCAAAGGTAAACTTTAGAGTAAAGTTGTAAATAAGTAACAGCCTATTGAATAAACGATTGTATCGGATGTTGCAATAATTATATATACAGCCTGTATAACCCTCAAAACCTCTTCGCAAAATGTATCGCCGATTAAATAAATGGATCATGGATTCGGCAGGGATGAAGTGGGGGTTAGTGAAAGTGGTTTTAGTGGTATAACACGCCGCTGGAGAACGATTTAATGCAGAGGGGCGGCACGTCAGCCAATACACGTGGCCTTGATAAGAGCGTTTATTTAAAGCCTTATCGGCTATAAAGCTTTTACCGAATTGACTTAAAATGAAACGGTAATTTGCGTAATTTCACGTGTCAAAAATTACCATACGACCAGCCAAATTGTATACTTTATAAAGTACACACTTTAAAAATATATTTCGTTTATTAACTATAAGTGCAAGGTATATGCTTTATATTCAAGGACGCACCGCCTCAGTGAGACGGCCACAGCTACGCTTCCGTAAAGCCGCGGGCACGATAACAGAGCGACGGCGACTAAGCGAAAATAGCAGAGATATAAAATAGATATAAATAGGTGAGAGAACAAGTTCCGCAAAGCCTTCAGCATTGATATATTTACAGCAGGATCAGATAGCTTACACGAGGGAAAGGGAAATAACTGAACTTCTCGGTAGCCACCCTAGATAGAAATAGTCAGAAAACTAAGAGCACCGACAGCG
Organism: Rhyacophila evoluta; assembly: GCA_022683975.1. Lineage (NCBI taxonomy): Eukaryota > Metazoa > Arthropoda > Insecta > Trichoptera > Rhyacophilidae > Rhyacophila > Rhyacophila evoluta. The sequence goes on along the minus strand of JAGVSQ010012038.1, from coordinate 7,319 downwards.
AGCTCCATATAGTTTCAGTTATTACAGCTTATCGATTCTTCGTGTTGATATTCGGCAATGTATTAACATCATTTACATAAAACCTAGATATAATATAAGCCCTTGTTCCAAAGACAGCTTTAACTATAACAGCTGAAAGTGATAGCTTGACTCGGATATTAAATTCGCTTTCTAACACATGAATGACTAATGGTATGAAGTTAGTCAAAGGCAGTGTTAGTTTTAGAAGCTTGGGATAAATTTGTTCAAAGTTTGCACATTATGTTAGATAAATGTGACAAGTAGGGTATGCAAAACATACCTCGACTAATCGATGGCCTATCGTTACATTACAAGTTTGGGAATATATTCGTATATATACGTGTTTATATCGCTGATAATAACTCTTTCCTTTGATAACTTAAGATAATGTGGAGCATACGACCAGGCTCCAAAACTATGTTGACGGACCATGTTAACATTTTTTAATTTAACTAAATACAACGTAAGGTTTCCATCGGATGGTTGAAGGAATTCATTGACTCTTCCATAATTTCATAAGATAAACTCAACATTTTAAGAATTTGTGTACTTTTCTAAGATCTGAAATTGCAAGCCTGGTTTCACCAGTAAAACCACAGTATAAACAGGAAATCTCGGGATATAACTTATATTAATTTTATTTACAAATCATTATCATAATAAAGTGGCATTCATTTACGGACTGTTAATATAATAATACAAATTCATGCCTTTGAAAAATATGTATACATTTTTATCTCCCTCTACATGCATTCATTATTCACCCTCAAAATTTCTCTTTCTTGTCGATATAATTTTACTAAAATAAAAATAACGCGAAGATGAAAAATAAATCGATTCAATGGCATGGGTTCAATGATTTGTTTAATTTGTTACTTGTATTTGCGGTGACTTCTAATATATAATTATCATTATTTTTGTAGGAAAATCAGAATAGATATTTTGGTTTGGCGTCATAAATAAATACTGAGGTTAAATTATAGAATGATACACAATCGAAAAGCGTGTATAAATTGTAAAAATTCACTTTAAAAATGATGTCGATTGCAGAGAAAAAATTGTAGCTTATCGTCGCTATAGGATACGCCAACTGTCAAATGTCCAGGAGATGAAAAACAAACTTCATTCAAATACATGAAGATATTAGAGTATTTTTTATGCCATATGATTCTTTTATTATGGAAGATTAAAATTACAGTAAACAATACCGTATAAACCATCTAATCAATTGAAAACACATCATATTTTTCAAATCATGCACCAAGGATATTCGATAAACCAATGCAATAGCCACGACTTATTTATCTGTTTTGGGACACTCTATACAGTAAAAACGAATTTCAGTCTTTAGTCGCTGTCGATAAGTGCAACTAGTCAATAACAGAACCTTCTGAATTGTATAAAAAATATTTTAAATATGTAAGTATGTTTTAACGACTCTTTCAATACCGTGATTCCTAGAAAATAAACCCGATCTTAAAATAAGCCCTACCATAATTTTAAAATATAATTTTGATTCATAATTTTGAAAATAAGACCAAGTGAAAAATACAATATGAACTCTCTCTAAGAAGATCGACACACCGGTCAATCTGAAGGATTCTGAAGTGATTAAACAAGCACTCGCTTTCAAGTCATTTGTTAAGGGCATCGAATTTTATAAATACCATAATTTTAATATGATTAACATGGATGAGATTGCAATATTTATGGGCCAAGAATCAAAAACGACAGTTAAATATAAAAGGTGCTTCGTCAATCTACATTATGTAAACGGGATACGCAAGTGTAAGAGTTATTTGCATTTAACGATCCAATATTTTATGTTATTTAATTATTAATGTATTTCTACAATTCTTTCCGTTTATTTAAGAACTTTGTTCGTCTAATTGTTTTCTTATCGCAAGCGTGTAAGTCCTACCGTGAAAATAAGCTCTAGAACGATTTCTGGGTGGAAAAATATCTGGTTTTATATACGGGAAAACACGGTATTATTTATAAAAATCCAATCACTTTTGTATCGCACTGTGTATATTCTATATAAAGCTGAGATGTATCACGTGCATAATATATGTTAATTCGATTATTCAATCAGCTAATTATGTAGTCAAAGAGTTATTCACAACACAAAAATAGCTGAAGTAATCAACGCTAATCAAATTACGTTATGTTGCGCTTAGATATACCAGTAATTTAATAATAATAATCATTTATCGTAGCTTCATCAATATTCATTAATGATAGATAACGAAGCGGAGTTTTGCATTATGAAATTGACTTTCAATTTAACACTTTACGAAGGTGTGGATATATGTGATGATGTTATACCTATATCGCCAGACATATAGACATCGAGCAACGTCTATTGTTTGACATTGCAAGCACTGCATTAAAAAGTCTTCAGGGTAGTCTTTCGTCCAGTATGTGAGAAAAATATTTGGTAACTTCATTATTGAACACTTCAAACTATATGGATAGTATGTGTGATGAATTTGAACCTATCAAACATACGAGATTTGAAGTTCGTACAAAATTATGGTGTGCGTTCCAGAAAAATATCTATAATATTCTTCTTCGTTAAAAACACGGACCTTCAATACTTCTTCGATATCTCGAATATCCAGGACATCAAATTTATCTCCACCAATACCATGAGAAATGTTTTTTTATCCATTTTACACATGTTGTAATATTACAAATTATAAGTTCAATACATTTACAACACGAAATAAATATGATTATAACAAAAATATGAGTTACATATTAAAAGAGAACACACAAAAAAAAACAAATGCAATGAATGAATAGAGATTCTTAAAAAATACATGAGGAAGGAGAGTGTGTACCAAGTAAGGTAGACAGACTTTATTCTAATAATGTATATAATAGCATCCATCGAAACTCATCTTCATATATGCGGGAGATATCAATATCCGAGGCAATCTCGTTAAACATCACCATTGCTCTCCGCATCGGTATGACTGCTGGCAGGATAGTCCTGCATTTAGTAATAAAAAATAGCTGATGTCCTCGATTTCTCAGGTAGTTATCAGGGACGTACAGACTAATTTTAGCCAGAACGGCAGAGTTATCGATTAGACCACGCACAAGTCTGAAAAAATGCATTGCCAAAAGTATATTCCTCTTTAATCGTCTTCAAGTATTCATCTTTTAATAGTGGTACAATATTTTCGTCAGTGACTACTTCTAGCTACATTTTTCCCAGCAAGCAATTAAAGTGGATATTTTTATTTCTTGACTATGAATCTAGTCGATTATGGTGAATATAATATTTTTGTGATGATATGATCTAGACTCTAGAGGTATCCAAATAAGACATGTTAATTATTTTTTAAGTGATTGTTTTGTTCTAAAATCGTGTTATGTAAGCCGTGTTATACAAGAATATGCCACAATTCATCAAACGTGTTATATCAAAACCGTTTTGAAGAAGTGCCGTGTTATACAAGGTCTGAGTATGTATAAACTTAACAATCAGCATATGTTGTTAAAATTCTGGATGAAAACTTTTTGAAAATTTTTACTTGCGGTGTTTTGTCGTTGATGAGATTGACTCAACAAAGTATGTAAATAAAACATGAAGTATGTGTTATTCAGTTTCTTAGAATAAATAACAAATCACACATTACAAAACCTGCAACAAAGAACTATTTTATTAACATTGAAACGACCTACAAATTATGTCCATACGTGTTGTCATCAATGCAGAGGTTTAATATTTAAACACAAGTATCCCATTATTTTCCAAAGCACATATCGACTCAACTCTTTCACCGCGAGATAATTTTATAGCGCAGTGACTTCAGTGCGGCGAAGTTCGACATCAAATACTTTTACAAACTTTTGTGCGAAGGCTTAGTTTCCACGATAATTACCGATGAGATTTACCATTTATTATTAAAAAAATATGATGAGACGTGAATTAGGTATAAGTTATTTTACAAATACATTTTGCATCCCCAGCAGCTGAGAGGTTAGCGTGCGTGGCTCGCTTCCGGGGAATGCGGGTTCAATTCCCACATCTACTGGATTTAAAAAAAATCGAAAATACAGAACTGGATGTCCAATGGGTAGAAAAGTAATTGTTTGACAAACAATTCTTCAAACAATATAATTTGTCACGACATGCCTTATACCAGAAATTTTCACACTGTATAGTTCTATAAGCTCCATTGTCAGAGCTGACAGAAAGTTAATTTAAGTTTTTAATTTTAGGTTTTATATATTCTTGTAAATATAATAACTAGAATTTTATAATAAATCAAATGGATAAATATAATATTTGGCAAGCTTTTTTAAGTAAGTATTCAGAGTTGAAAAAAAAGATTAAAATCGTTCCATACCCAATTAACTAACTTGAGAGAGAGGTTTATAAAGGATTTTAATTTATTTATTATTAGCTGTTAAGATTTCTATTTTTTCATGCCAAAATTTTCGCTTAAATTAATCATGTTTAGTTGAAAACACGATATTAAGTGCTGGACGTCTATAGATGTCTAAAGCAGTACAGTCTTGGATCGTTCGGATATATAATATTATATGATGTCAGCCGCGGTGATAGTGTTAAAATGATCGCTTCAATATTCAATTTGGGACTGCGGACATTATTTATGTATTAACGTGATACGAATAAAAATGTCAATTTATACGAATTTTACATATTTATGTGCACTATATGTAAATTTTGTTTGTTAAATTTTATTATACTAAGTAGTTTATACACATTAAAGACACTCAAAGTTTTGTAGAAAATTGTGCAAGTATTTATGAATTAACATAGGATTTACATTATTGGTCTCCATTCCATGTGGCAAGAACGCTAAACGTTTTTTATGTCCTGTAAAATTTGTTCTATGTAGCTTATGTCCTTTTTCCTTTCCACAGTCGATATTGTTTTCTACTAGAATTTATTTTCAATGATCCAGCTGATCATTCATTCAACCAGACTTTTTTTAATTAAGGGATTTGAGTCCACGACATCTAGCACCAGAGCGACTGAGCTTAACATTTGGGCTACATTTTGAATTAAAATTGATTTTTACATTTACCGTCATCTAAGAGACAAGTATTTTTAGGACAAAGTCACATCAAACGCCATTAAGTCTTTTAATTGGTGAGTTTTTTCTTGAAGGCAAAAATATAAACAGTTTCATAGTTTAATTCATAATATAATTAATTAATAATAAAAACAAGCAATTTGCTTTGTTTTTCCGTAATTTATAGTTCTGATAAAAATCAACGAATAATTGTTCAAACCTAAAAAAATATAATTCAAAATAATCAACAGTTTTAAATTAAGTTCAACAAACCAAATGTTAACTTGATGAACGCAATCATTTACTTGAATGTGGCCTTCGTGGGTAAACGCATTGAGTGGATGTAACGACAAACCACGGTAATTGCCGCCAGCCAGCCGGAAGACAACCGAAGGCTGTGTAAAGTGGAAAATCCGGTCGCCTTGTCTCCATTCGAGCTTTTAATTATTTCTTTATGGGCAAGTACACTGTTTTGATTCGTCTTTTTTTCATATTATATCAAAGGTCATTCGCCCGCCGTTAAGTTTGTTTTGAAAGCTTTATTATAATTCATAATAAAATATCGACTCTGGAAAGAACAAAGGACGTAACCCAAACAGAAAAATTTTTACAGAAGGCAAAAAAACGTCTATTTAATGATTTTGGACCACAGTCAAATGTTAAACAGACACAACGTTGAAATGCAAAGACTACTACTGGTGTTTTATTCACCCAATCTGATATTACTTTAAAAAGCCATTTAAGATAAGGCTATAAAATTCATTAAATAGAAGTCATTTTTATCGGTCGCCAATTTCACAGTCAATTCGTTTTTCAAACTTAAAAGCTAAGCTTAAAAACCAATTCAGTAATTTCAGCATAAATCCTTTTGATAGAACATTTATTGAGTATTTATTTTATATATAGTTATTTAGCAAAAAAAAACAATACAATTTATGCGGTGAAAGATCTTTTTCCTGGTCGCAAATTTGACAGACAATCCTTTTTTCAAGTTTAAAGTAAATTTTAGACACTTCTTCTGCATTTTCAGCTTATTTCTTATTGATAGAACGTGTATTAAGTTGTGCATAGACACTGTGATTATTGATAAAACTATTATATTTTTTAATAAACTGAGGGTTACGTCCTTTTTCCTTTCCGCAGTCGATATTAAGTACACTAGAGAGAGAGCTTAGTATTATTTATCATCTCGTAATGCATTTACACAACCTGCAGTGATTAAACGCACCACATTTATTGAATTCTATAAATTTAAACGCGTAAAATTTTTACTATACATATCGCAGTTATTTTTCATAAACTAAATTAATAATTTATCTATGAGTTGGCAACAAATTGTAATTAGGGATCGAGAATTCTCGAGAAATTATTAATATTTTTGTTTTTTTTTCTCGAGAAATTGTTTATGAGAATCTCAAGAATACTGATTTTATTACTTATTTAATATACTTGAAATAAAGCGTCGTTAATTTGATTTGATACAACAAAATTGTGAAACAGGATTAAGCACAATAAAACCAACATCGATTTCTCTAACTCTAAATATATCTATAACCTAAATATCATATTATTGTTTGCTATATTGTTTGCTATATTGTTTTTTATATTATTATTTGTAAACCATTTATAAAAAAATAAAAAAGTTTGGTTTCGTATTATTTCATTATTTAATTTAAAATGGACGTGCGATATTCGTACCAAATTTTTGAAAATTCTCGAGAATATTAAGTAAATAAATTTCTGCAATTCTCGAGATATGCAAAAATGGTAAAAAAGAGATTTCTCAACCTCGATAATTTAAAAATGTCGAGAATTACTTAATGTAATGATGGAAAATATCTTTGACACAAAAAGTAAAATGGCACTTACGCAGAAATTACGTTTTGAGAATATCTTTCAAAAATTGGTTTGAAAAAGTTTTTGAGTATAGAAATAAAAATTAAAATACACAACAGACCTTTGATGTTTTTTATGAATGCCCTTTAGCCTGCCGCGTTGAAACAAAAAATACTAATAAAGCTGTTTTCATAACTCCAATGCGTCAAAATTGCACAATTATATTATCGATTAAAAAAATGTTTTTAAATTTATGACAAATATGCATTCATTTATGGACTGGCCTAATTTAGTTGTGGCTGTGTGAAGCATGGCACCCAACAAAGGCCAAAAACAACCGTATTCTGAGCTTTGAGAACAGATACCTGCGGAGGATTCTAGGCATACGGTGGTATGATTTTATTC
>JAGVSQ010012037.1:0-11877 GCA_022683975.1 Rhyacophila evoluta | reverse complement strand
ATGGAAGTTTACCAGTTTTAAATAATTTAGAATTTAAAATCAAGCACCATCAGTCTAAAATATTAATAATTTACTTTTGTATAAAAATAAATGTAAAACCATTAAAATGTGCTGTTATAAAAACGCTACAACCTCTAGACAGCATCGATATGCATTCAGTCAGTAGCTTTAATTTAAAAGTTACGCACTCTGTGAATAAACCTTGTGGACACTTTGATCAATGTAGCGTGTCGCTGCCTGGCTAATAGTATTTGGTTTAAGCCCAAAGAGATTTATTCATAAGCAGGGCGTAGAAAAAAGGCCTTAAGGATATCGATTTTCGTGGAAGCCTTGCATCTTTAATACGAATCGGATATTAAATTTGAGGCAATATTTTTATATAAAAGATGCGATAAAACTTAATATGATTATTTAATGCGTCTCTTTAAAATATAAAATCTCATAACACACATTTTTCAATATTAATGGAAGATGTTTATCAATATTTAGTATGCAATATTATAACTGTTTTAGCTTCTTTATATAACTTTAATACAATATGTAGATTCTAAATTATTTAAAACTGGTAAACTTCCATATGAAATCACTGTTAGCGACCCGAGTTTCGCCTTTCGGCATCTTCAAGCTACATTATATGTGGGCAGTGAGCGAACATATAACATACTACCAATGAATCCTATTTTAACTTACTATTTAATTAGTAACTATCATCAATATGTAGAGATAGTTATATTTAGCACAAATATAATTTCTAGTTATCACTTTAAAATCCACAAATGGAGCTTATGTTGATATAAAAAACACACACAAAAAATAATATTTATAATTAAACAATATGTTTTCAACCGATCGGTTCTCATGCGCCTTGTCTATGATATAAATATACTATCTATAGAATATATTCGGTGGGGCTACAGGATCCAAGTATGCCTTGTAAGAACGCAAGAATACTTCTGGGTGACTAGGATTCTTGGAGGTGGTATGTGGTGTCCATATGCTCCACTTAATGAGCGGATATGGAAGAAAAAGAAACATCCAATAAAACCATGAAGCATTGTAAAAAATATATGCAATATTTTTTGGAAATCTAAAAAAAAATAAGTGATTTAAAGTATATTTTTACTCTAAAAAAAATTCAGCTCAAAGAAAATATCTTTGTTCCGTAGATAATTGAAAGGAAAACTTAAATAGTTAACAAACTCAAATGGCTTGCCATGGTCGATATGTATTTCACAAATATAAAAAACATATTTATTTTGCTAACAACAATAAATCAACCTGTTAAATATTAAATTCTTTTAATGCCAAACTACAATATAATTATCATTCTTAGTTGTAACAGCGATAAATAATGCTACTGTAACTTCTTTTGTATCATATGTCGCTTTTTATGTGAAATATCATTTACGGCGAAAAAAAGAGATTTTTTTCTTCCGATTTAATTATTGTAAAAAATGTATATTTAAAATTTTCGGTTTTCTTCCATATACGCTCCCTAAACACACCACATGTCGCCTCCTAGAATCCAACATTCTGCCAGATCATATTTCAAGCCTTAACTCCACCGAATACATTCTCCAGATCGTATTTAGTAGATTTCTAATACACTGAACACCATTCGGCTTGATTAATACGCAGATTAGGACACAACGCTTTTGAGGCATCTGCAATACGTGACCGAGTAAGGTCCATCATCGATAGGGAAAATAGTTTTTTTTACTGTTTCCGTTCCAAAAATGGAGCATATTGCGGGCGAAAATGACTATTCTAGAAACGGAATTTATGGAGCTTCGTATTGTAAACACATTTCTCGTTGTGATTTAAAAAATGTTCTATATAATATATGCCTATTTAGAAAGTGGACCATATGGATCTTTATAATGTGAATACATGTCTTGACAGACTGTTTTTCACAAGAATTGGACATCAAGCTATTGCTCAAAATAATGGGTATTCAGTTATGTATTTCGAGACTTTTAGTCACCCGGTATCCACGACGGTATCGTGCATGCTTTAGATCCAGGGACTTCTAGTTCGATTCCCACATCTACTGAAAAAAATATTACTACAGCAAAAACTTAGGCTTTAATTTATATTCTATCAGATTCAATTTTGGTTCAATATTCAATGAAAAAAAATATATAGAAATTTTGTGAGAGTTTTATTGTCTATATTCATGAAGCAACTGAAAAGGTAGTTGTAAATAGATTAGAATAATGAAATAAATCGTAATTTGGTGAAATATAATATATCAAAGTAAAATAAAAAAAAAACCTACGAATGAAGGGTATTCCAAGCCAATTCGGCAAGTCACTTAATTCGTTTGTATCGAAAATAATATTAGCGATAAATATCCGCTTTCCGTTCAGATAAATATATCTGAGGTAAGAAATTTAAACCGAAAATGTTATGCCAACAATATATAATAAAGGGATTCACATTAATTCACAGGTATTATCATTGTGAATTATTTTATTTCCACTACAGTAAACGATACTGTGGGCTAATCTATTTTTCGGCAACTCAGAAAAAAGGTTAGCACTATCGAAAAATTAAGTTATGGTTTGATTATAAAACTAATGTTATTTTATCGTTTCATTATCAGGTACATTTCTCATATTGGCTATTGATTTACCTGTATTTTATGGGAGTAATGTCTCCAGGGTAGCGTGAAGGTAATCCGTGGAATATTGGTCCGATTCTCACATCTGTCAGATTTTTTTAAATCCAGAGGCACAGGAATGGATTTCCATTGGATTGATTGTCTGATAAACATTTCTCTACTTCCGAAGTGGATATCTTCATACCCTCTAATTTGAAAGCGAACATGGCATATATAAAGGTATTATTCGTGTTAGTTTTTTCTAGTTATTAATAGGAAATATGTCAAAGTCAATAAAAATGCATTTCAATGAAGCTAAAAGGCCTATTACACTACACAATATAAAGTGCTCTTACTGCAGAGTGCGCGTGGTCTCGTGTATGAGATTTAATTGCCTAAGGCTTATTACACCGTACTTAGTAAGTGTAAGGGTGCCTTGTAATTGTGAAGTGTAATAGCCCTTTAAAGAATAAAAATCACTATATAATTTCAGTTTTATTGACAGTTATGTTAACATGTTATGTCAACAGTATGAGAATGACCACTACAAAAAATGGAGTATATGCACATCCGCATTGTCGAGACATGTTGTCTGTCCAATTTCAAAACCTAGTAACTAATGCATTTTTGAAATTTCAGTTTTTTCATATTAATTTCATATTTCATATTGAATATGCGTGAGAAATCAATGTCTAAGAGTGCTAGATTTTCACTGTTGTTGGTAGAAGATGCTCTACGTTTGAACACATTTTTTGACCGCAGCGAGTATTTTAAGTTTGAAACACTTGGATTTCAAATTGAACAGCCGATGTATTGACAGTATGTTTCCACGAGAATTGATTATCAGACAATTACTCAACCCATTAGGAATCAGATACTGCGTATTTGGATTATAAAAAATAATCCAATAGTTGCATAAATCGAATCCGTAACCTGATTCTTCCTATTCTAATTTAAAAGTGCGGACGTTTACGTCTCGGCTATCGAGGCGACAGTTAAGTTAGTTATGTAGTTCTTTAATTGTTTTCAACCGCTATAACTGAGTTGTAGTAATACTTCTGTTTTAAATACACATTATAATACGCAAATACGGTTTCTACTACGAATTACCCTGTTTAATATAAATCATTTTACGTTATAGTACATCACCCCTTTAAGAACAGTTTTCCTACATGGGTCAATGGTTATGTCCCTATCGAGTATGAGTAGTTTAAATAATATATTACATTTTTCATTGAGAGTGACAATGATCTTCAATACAATGCGTACATAAGTTTCGATTTATATTTTTCGGACAGTCCTCTTTTCAAGTTCTTTCATAGGACGTTGTGCAGTCACACGTGAATTCACGCCTTTATCTGATGTCAAACACTCGCTATGAAGTTTTCATATTAAATTTTTGGTAGACTTTGCAATTCTTTCGCACCGCGCTGTGTTAGAAACGGACAAAAGTATACATCACTTAATAATATATATAAAGCCGTTGAGCTGTTAAAATCTCCAATATGACGATGTGAAATTTTACGAAAGAGTGAAAAACTACGTCTTATCAATAGTAAGACGTGTTATAATTTTTTTATTTTCAATTCTACTTTAATTTAGATGCTATAAAGATTACTAGAGTCTTTACAGAACCATATGGTTTGATATGAAGAAACAAAAAATGCAAAAATAACGTTTTGATAAAATTGTCCTCATCGGAACAGCTGAACGATAATATATTGTAATATTATATAAAGATAATCTAAAAAAGGGGTGTAGCTTCTTTATAATTTATTTATTATTTTCTCCACGTTCACTTTGGAAGTAGAGCAAATGGATCTACATTGTGTGAAGGTTTCCACACTAACGTATTACAAATTTAACGAGAAACAGTTGTTAAACAATTATTCGACCCGTTGGATATCTGGTCTTGTATTTACGGATTTTGACAGATGTGGGAATCAAACCTGCATTCTCCGGTCACAAGTTTAATAATATATCCATTAGTTTATTTTGCTATAGTCAATATATGGCGCATACGGCTTGAGCGGTTATCTATCTAAATATAATAGTAACCTAACGAAGCGTTACTTAGCTTATTCAAACAAGAACTGAATTAATTATAATCTAATTGTATATGTTTATTATACATAATCACAAACTTTTTTACTTGTTTTATTTTATTTAACGACATGTATGAAATGTGTAGATCATTATAAAACTCTTCCTTTAATGTTTTTCTCTTAGATTATTCATACAAACGGCGGGTTGTTTGTTTTTTTTCCCCCCAGTAAATCCACTTCAAGGTAGGTACTATATTATCCTTGGGTAGTACATAACTTTAGAGGTTTATGCTGTAAATTATTATGAAGGGCGAAAGTTTATAGTCTGTTTAATTGTGCATAATCACATAAAACTTGAGTCCTCTTTACGAGTCATTTTTCACTAAGTATAGCCATGCCTCTGGGCAATTTTTAAAGGAAAGGGGTTCTTACGATCGCTAAAAAATCTCCGTATTTTAAATTTACATCTTCCTTCCTGATGTCGTTATAAATTATTTAACGAATAAAACTTATAATGAGGGGCTTTATGCTTAAAAAAATAATATATCGTTATTAAAAATCATTATTGTCTTATTATTATTTATATTGTGTATACGTATATATATTGACTTTAAAAGACAAGAGGACAAAATCTTGAATGATTTGTGGTCAAATGAAAATGATGTTTTATTGCTCCCAAAATAATAATCTGCAATAATGACTTTCTGAATGGTTTACTTAACACTTATTGCTCTGTGATAAATACTGCGTGACCAGTATTTATATTTTATTTGATTCTCCTAAAATACCGACTGCAAGGTCTTCATACTTTATATATGCATTAAATAAATAAGCAATGATAGATATCAACAGAAATGAATGTAGGACCGGCATGTACGTGTGTGTTTTGGATAACGTTAGTATGTGTGTTGGGCAATATCGATCAGTGATTTAAATGATGTAATTACGCCTCAAAGGAGAAGAAAATGAGCATTATGATTGGCTCAGTGCAGTTTAATTCATGAATTTCATCTGCCTTGGATATGTCACCTCACTGTTTCCGCAGTTTTTTTCATTTATTGCACTTATTTTGTTTGACTTTTAATACGTAATAATATTAATAGTATGGTTAATTAAATTTATTTGATTTAGTAGATTTTGCATAATTTAAATTGAAAACATATTTTTTTAACTGGAAACACTTGGGATCCAGCATCGTTGCTTTTGTCACAGTAAGGTACGAATTAATAATTAAACTTATGTATTTACGTTGCATCGCAAACGCTTTGCGTGGCTAAATACTATTAATTAAATTGATTGAGCAGTCCATGTGCTTGGTGGGCCGCGTCTTATGAGACTAATGAAGTAAGAAATATAGCGTGTCACTGAAACGGTTCCTATCGTCACGTATTCCACTGTTCTCCCAGACAGCTGATACAACCAACACGCCTTTGCATTGTTTTCTCACCACACCGCTTGAGGCGTTACTAAATATGCACACTATTATTAATTAAAAAAGGTTGGCAATACCACCTCTCATTCTTTCAAAATACAATACAATTATTTTTTTCTACAGAAATTGTCTCTCCGGCTACCGTGCATACCTGTTTATAGTTATTGCAGTTTATGTCTAATATACTTTACGGAAATTTATTAAGAAAAAAAACTAACATAAGAAAAGCTTACAGCATTGAAAAGTTTATAGCAGGATTATAAGCTAGTTTATAAAAGGGAAATAACTGAACTTCTTGGAATCTAACCTAGATAAAATAGTCAGAAAACTGAGAGTACAGTTGGTAGGTTTCATACAGTTTCAGTTAGGTAAGAGGTAGAGAAAAAAAGAATGTTATAACGAATTTATTTCTTGTTTCAGGTATGAATGACTTCACTTTTTACGGTGATATTAAACTTGATTTTGGTATGTACTTTTTATTTATTATACTATATTAATATGAATTTATTTAATTAGTTACCTTCCCAATAGCTGAGAAGCTATCATGTGCAGCTTGAATCGCAGGAATGCGGGTTCGCTTCCTACATTTTTCGGATTTAAAAAAATTCGAACATAAAATTCTGTGGATGCTTATTTGGTTTAGCGATTGTCTGACAACCTATAAATAATTTGACACGTTGCAGAGATCTATATATTTCATTTTCTGAGCGGATATCTTCACACTGTACATATCCATATGCTCCACTTTCAAAAAAAAAATGGTAAAAAGTCACCACTAAAATCAAATCCCAAATCTGATAGATTTTTTTAAACGTCAAAGATGCAGGACTGTATGCATAATGAGTTAAACAATTGGTTAAATCTCGTGGTAAAAGCTTTCAAACTGTGCCTATACAATGCTACAATGCATAGGTATATATAGTATTCAATTTTGTTGGGGACATAGGCAAACATTCACGAGTATAATTGGTAAAGATATGCGAGAACATTATATTAATGAGAGTTTGATGAATAATTTTCTGTCTTTGAATTTTACTATTGTAGTTCTTTCAAACTGTATTCATTCAGTAGTTTGATTGTTGAAATGTTTTTATTTATTTTTTTGCAATAGGTGTTGATACTTTTATTTATCGATTAATAATTGTATGTCACCTATTAGTTTTGATTTTGCTGAGTCTTTATTTGTAACAATTTCCTAAATTTCACTTCTTCCACATAATATATATATACCATGTTCGCTCCTAACTTCGAATATATGGATCTACGCAATGTGAAGATTTCCACTCCGAAAGAGGAGTATATGGATCTCCGCAATGTGAAGACGTCTTGACAGATTATTTTTCGCGATTGTTTGTCGGACAATTACTCAATCCAATGGGCATCTAGTTCTGCATTTTTGGATCTTAAACTCCGACAGATGGAGAATCGAACTCGCATTACCCGGATTGCTGGGCACGCACGCTATCAACTACGCTACCAGGGAGACATAATAATAAAGTTTAATATAAATTTAGTATCCAATTTTAGATAATTTACAATATACTTTATTCATCAGTTCCTTCGAGTAATTTAAATGGAGAGTTTTAATTGTAGTACAAATATAAAAAATACTCACCTAGAGTATAGTTTTTGGGTCAAGCAATGCTGATGATATCATTCTTACAGTATGCTTTTCCCTTTTGAAGTCCATCTAAAATCGGTTAGGCCTCCATTTGTTCAAAAAAATTACACGCGCTATATGTGTGGCCCACGGCACCAGGTCATCTTGATACACTTTTATCTTTGATAAAATTACATTTTCCTTTTGAAGAAATCATTCCGTTGACCATTTCGAAGCGGAGGAAAAACTAATCTTGATAATAGAGACTCCTCACTACTCAATATGAAATTGAAGGCATGCCTTTTACAGGAAACACGAAGTTACAACACCTATGCTATTTTTATTTTTTGAAAATATAAGCTTTTAATTTGTACTGAAAAAACAGACATTTTTGTCAATTAAGAAACATAAAAAGCTCCTAGTACACTCCTTAGTTTTTTTTCTTCCATATATGCTCCCTAAGTGTAGCATATGGAAATCACACGTCGCCTCAAAGAATCGCTGTTGCCCGCCTGTATTCTTGCGAGTCATATCTGCAAAACGTAACTCCGCTGAATATATTTTATAGATAGCATGGAGCAGCCTTCCAAAACACCGAAAATTGTTAGGCTTGAAGAACAGACGGATCAGGTTAAGACTCTCTTTAGTCATCCTCAGTATTTGTCCGAGCCAGGTCTAGTGTCGCAGCTTCATTCAGTATGTTCTCTTATTTCTTCGTCACCAACGATTTAATACCACCGTATCCCAAGAATCGTCCGCCGCAGACAGTACAGTTGATTTGGGCCTTTTTTAGGTGCCACATTTTCCAACCGTATAGCAATACTAGCTGAATGCATTCATTTTACACAGTTCACATAATGGCCTGGAAGGGCAAAATAATACTTTTGGTGACAGAGATTTTTTTAGGCAGCATGTGGTATGCATATCGACTGTGCAAAGGAAAAAGGACGTAACCCACATTTTTACAGGTGGCCCAAAAAACGTTTTTTGAAAACTCAAATTCAAATCATAACATAGACGCAACTTCAAAGTGCATGAAGATTAAGACCGGTGTTTTACTTACTCAATATGACATTAATTTAATAAGTTATTTAATAAAATCAGGAAAACTGATTACGTGGAAGTCCATTTCTCTGGTCGCAAACCTGATAGGTTATCGTTTTTTTTTTCAAATTTGAATGCTAAATTTAGACACTAATTTGCCATTTTAAGCTTACATTGTTTTTGATAAAAAGTGTATTATGTTGTATACATTGTAATTATCGCATAAAAGCCCGTTTGAAAGATTGAGGGTTACGTCTTTTTTACTTTCAACAGTCGATATACCATTCTTAGGTAGTTGGTATTGAACAAAAAGAAGAAGAAACTATTAATAATTTATATAGCATTGACTTTAGCTAAAATCATTTTCGTTTAAAGTGACGATTAGCAATTACTCAGTAACTTTGATTAGTCTTGCTAACTGTGTTGAAACACCTACTTAATAGAGTATAACCAAGGTATACTATTAATTTGAAATACCCAAGGTAATTTTGAGTACAAAAGATAATGACTTATCTAACTTTACTTTAGTGAAGTGTATGTATAAACTTGGTTGATTTATATACGTCTTACGCTTGAATAGAGTCTACCACATATAATTTACTAGAAATTTCTATGGGTCCATCAGTCCGATAGGGGTTCGCTGAAATTAATATCTAGCATGTTTAATATATCATGAGACTATTATTAATGGTACTCGATCTTACAATAAATCTCAAATTAATATTAATAGAACTGAGAAGTGCTGAAACCCAAACTATAATAAAGTAAATATTATATTAATTTATTCATTCAAACAACCTTGTAGGAATACAAATAGTATAGTTCTCAATAATTAAAAACAAGTTATTTGAATTATATATGAAATACACGTTCTTGTATTTCATATGCAATGCGTAACCAGACAAGACAATTGCGCTCATGATTATTGCAAACATATAAAACTGATGGTATTTCGGATTGAATATAAATAATTATAGTGTCTGTATATATTATCTTTTTATTTTGAATAATAAATGGCTACCATAATAAAAAAAATGGGGAATTAAATAAAATCGGGTAAGCAGGTAAGAAACATCAGTAAAATTCAAGCTTTCCTATGTTATAATTAGGTACATATACTAAGGTTACGAGCAGTTTAAATACCATGATACTTATCTGTGTTCAGCTGTAACTGTGCGCAAATGTCTCGTATGCATTTTGTTGTATGCGAAAACTATTCGGATATTTAAATCTATCCATCTGTCTATTTTTCATTCTGCTTAGGCTGCGGGCACGATAGATGTCGCGGCGACAGAGCGACGGCGGCAAAATCTCATCACCGAAGCCTTAGAGCGCGGAAGGATAGCTGATCGACTGCGTCAAAGCGACTGTAACAGAGATACAAAATAGCTATAAATAAGTAAATTAGCAGTTGAGCATGTTTGGCAGCGCGTCAGTCATGACAACTCGCTCACTTGCTCACTCACATATTTATAGCTATTTTGCATCTCTGTTTATGTGGCTCTGTTGCCGCGACATCAATCATATCCGTGGCCTTACTCGTCGCTGTAAAAATACAATCCCGATTTCTTTCTTAAATAGTAGAGTTTATATTTTTATGATAGGTCCTTAAATAAATTATGGAACATGCAATTTTTCTCAAATCTCCATACGGTCAACCAATCATCTTAGAATTTTCTATTATTAAAAAGCGTATTAACTATAAAAATTGCAATAATAACACTGAAATATACAAGTTATTGTATATTCCACTAAATTTTTCGAGTTGAATATAGTATCATGCATACGACAGAAATTAATTTTGATAAGGGATATGGTGGATAAATGAATTAAAAAAAACATTGTTACTTACATTTATATATTTTCTTACACTTACAATATAAATTAATTTACTTTCCGCTATCTGCAAAGAACTCATATTTAAAAAATGTACACAAACTAGTTTTAACGGCATTTATTAGGAAATAAATAAATCTATCACGTGTCAATTGCTCATAACCGTATTGAGATAAATATTTACTAATAAATGTTTTTGTATAATTTCCGGATATGAAGTTTCAGCAGTAAGCGTACGATTTGTGATAAAAGATTTGATATAGATAAGATCATTTCAGCAAATAGTTGCATCATTAAAAAAATGAGAGAAGGCCAAATTATAATTTTGTATTTAATAAAGTGACAAAAAAAAGATAAATTAAAAATCAATCATCAAACAATAAATAAAATGGTATTGATTTTTTGATTAGTATACAATTAATATTGTCAGTTTTATAGATGAGCTTAGTATTATACAATGTATTTTTCGTGATAGAAGGTTGAAAAGTTCACTTGATATTTTAGATGTAGATGCAAATGACTTATCTTCTAATTGAAAACAGTTTCCCACCATCGATGTTGTCAGATCTGAATGCCAAAAAAAATGCGGTCGGACTTTTCAATTTGTGCCGCTTTTTCTGCGGCACCCTCTTCATTCTGGATAATCGATTTAGTTGAACGGAAAAAAAAAAAAAAAACACCGATTTGGCTGAATGAAAAAAACACGATTTCGTTGTTCTTTTGTCAGCCAGGCAAACGTTAAATGTTTGCGTTCAAAATTCAATTCAGAATAATATTTATATCGGCGGTGAAATTTATTATTCAAATTCGTTTTCATAAATGTAGGAAATCCAATTTTACACAATTCCACCAAATGCTAGCAAATGACGCCTGAGAATGAAAATCCAACAAAGATTTATAATCTTTACTTTACTCTCAGAAACGTGGTACCATAATTCGTAAACCATACGGTTAAAAATGCGTTTAAAATTGCCACAGGTATTTGTTTTATTTATTTCGTTTTCCTTACATCTTTTGATTAATAAATTCGCCAAAATATATTCAAATTCTGTATTTTTCTATGACATGTTTTGATTTTTAATATTTAAAATTCAATAAGAACTTCAATCAATCTTCAATCAATGTAGCACAATTTTATCCTCTTTTTCACCTTTGTCACGATAAGAAATACATGGTTAATAATCACAAAGTCCACATAATGGATATCTACAAGGACGAATACAAGGAATTTCAACGTATTTTTTACGAATCTAAAGATATATGATATGAATTCTAAATTATTTAAAACTGGTAAACTTCCATATGTGAGATCACTGTT
>JAGVSQ010012036.1:0-11878 GCA_022683975.1 Rhyacophila evoluta | reverse complement strand
GATGGAAATTGATTTCAAATTCTAAATTATTTAAAACTGGTAAACTTCCATATGGGAGTTCACTGTTAGCGACTCGGGTTTCGCCTTTCGGCCTTGTAGCCTGAAGATGCCGATTCAGTCTTGTATATATAAATTATTAAAAAATCCACACTCGTAGGTTACTTGGCAAACAAGCAAATATATAAAAGTATTTGTTCTTTTTATTAACGATATAAACGTATATATTTTTTAAGACAAAGATGAACACAAATTTAAGTTATTATTTTATTGTCTCCCCGATTATCGTAGTTGGTAGCGTGTGCATCTAGTTCGATTCTCCATCTGTCGGATTTTAAGAATCTAAAAATTCGGGACTGGATGTCCATTGAGTTGAGTAATTGTCTAACAAACGATTCCTGTGGAAATAATCTGTTAAAACATTTTCATATTGCGGATATCCATAAACTCGTACATTTCTTTTGGAATGGATATCTTCACACTGTGTAGATCCATATTTTACACTTAAGGAGCGAACATTGCATACAAAAACATATTCAGATTTAAACAAAAGTTTATTTATAATTAAGTGTATTACTAAATAAAGTATATTGATGCATGGCAAAAATGATGACAATGGAATGTCTCCCACAGCAGGTGACACACTTTGTTCAAGCCGCTTACAGCATCAAGTGGATCCGAAATAGCGACCGCGTTACCTCATTGGATTTTCTCGCTGATCCGCTGTCTCAAGTACTCACCAACGACCCTCACCTATTTTACTGGCTAGCCGACACCAATTGTTTCCATTCCTCTTCAAACCAGAGGTTTCTAAACCTGTAATCTGACATCTTATACAGCTTATATAATCCTAAAATTTTATTTTTATTCAACGATTTTTAATTTTTTATAAATTGTTTATTTGCATTGTCATTTTTGAATAGATATTAATACATTCCTAGTTCCAAAATATCATTTTTTTAATTAATAACACTTTTACACGGTAATATAAGAAGTTCTCCGCAAAGAAGCTTTTAAAGCAATGAGCTTTCAATTTTGATAAAAAAAACAGTTTCACAGATAAAATCTCATTTTGGGTAAAATAATTAATTCTTCTGGGTGATTTTTATCAATTTTCTAAAATGCCACAATCTTGTTAGTGTAGTGTAGTCTCAATGTAACCCATTTTAATATAATAGTAGTATATTACCATACATATTAAAAAAAAAAATTATGGGATTTGGGTCTTTGATTTTTAGTATCTAAAGGCACGTATTTATCAATGCAGTAAGCTGGATATTAACTTAAGATTTAATTAATTTAACATAACTACATATAAATTTAATAGAGTAGGATAAGCAAACTAGCTGTTCATAATATTAGTTCGTCTCAAAGCTCAACCACAAAGTTAAACACTATATTTATTCATTTGTTAATTACATTAAATATAACGGTAGTTTTAATGTTAAATTATGAGTTTTTCATTAATTACTTTAGACGTGTAGACTTGTTTATAATACTAATAATAGGTGCAGTCATTGTAACATCCTGTATGTGAAATTCTCAGTCAGCATCCCAAATTCCTTTTATCACTTTGCGAAAGTAAAACAGCGTAGAGGAAAATAAAACTTTCTCACTGTTTGATATTTGAGACCAATCTGCTAAAACAAGCCCGGGAAAGCGATCAAATTTACGACTTACTCAGTACTTTCCCCTACAAATTAGCGAATTTACGAGCCACGTTAGTAAACCGGCCTAACTGAAAAAAGCCCGCGGAGTATCCAAAGTTTTGCACTAAGAAACTCCGGGTACTTAGCGTTTTTTTCCTCTACAGAATCGATGTTACATACAAGTCACTTAGGTGTATAATAAAACATGAACATACTTTAGACACTGTGTACATACAAAGCAGCCATTTTCACAGCTTGTCACAGTCTTAGAAAGTCCACAACTTCAAGTTTACTTGTATGAAACTTAATGTATCGTAATTAATGAAAGTTTTTTAAATTGTTATAATTATAAAATGATTTTACAGCTTTTTAAGAATTAATAACCAAACATTTTCATATAATGTTCTAACTTTTAAACACAACATAGAGCTTTCTACGTCAAATGCAGGTGGTATGATTGGTACATTTATATTATGAGTTTTTTTTAATATAGAATAACCATATACAGTGGTACCTCGAAATACGAGTTTAATTCGTTCCGCTATCTTGCTCGTATGTCAATTCACTCGTATCTCAAATATCTCGTATGTTAGGGCACTCGTATCTCGAGTTACCACTTTAACATGTTTTTTAATATATATTTTTGTTTTTAAAATTAATTTTCTAATGTTTTATTGACTACGTAATTCTTCTTTCCAAAAATACTTTTTACATGTGTATTAAATGTGCTGTTTTAACTTTCCTAAAATCCATAAAGCTTTTAATATGTTTATTACACTACATACATATTATATCAGCAACTACGTTTTTAGACGAAACCATGAAAATTTCCGCAAGAAGTAAGACATTATTATTTTAGATAGGTGGATGTAAAAACTAGTGCTTTATCCAAGGTTCATAGCTTTTAAACAAAAATTGTTGTACAAATATTTCAAGCTTGCATTTTGTTGGATATTTTTGCATTGTCGAGTTCAAATTTATGATATATAATATTATATTTCTAAATATATAGTATAAAAACTACTGCGTTTGCTCCAAAAGTAAAAAATGTTGATCTACATGGTGTAAAAATATCCAAATATAAGTCTAATGTGAAGTCAGTTTTGTTAAAATTGTTCAACTCAATGGGCATTCAGTCCTCCATTTTTTGATTCTTATAAGAAATTATTAGCAGATATGGAAATCGAGCTGGAAACACAAACACTAAACTCTCAATTACCGGCGTAAATATAATTTATAGCGAGACATAATGATTTCTATATTATGTATTTATTCAACTGAAGTATGTTTACTTTATGTAGTAATATCATATTCCAAGAGAAGGCCATGGCATATAACAAAGTTTAATCTCAACGAAATATCCGTTGTATTACTAACAAATTTTCCCGTGAAGTATAACGAAACTTCTCGCTATAACAGAACTTGTTTTTAAAGTAATAAAGCACAGGAGTTAGTCAGGTTTGGGTAGTGCTCGTAAATGTATGGTAAAGTTATGCGAATAGGTGCAATCTGGTGATGCATCTGAGTTTCTCGTAACTATTATTGTACCTGGACAAAATTACATGTTGCAAACTTTACTTAACATAGCGCCAAACATAAATGGAGCTTTCGATTTGCAGCAATCAAATGATTGAACTTTCAACATTTGACTTTGTAAAGTTTCTAGTACAATTCACCTATTACCTTTCAGATCATTTGCTGACACTTTCTTAGGCACTATTACGACTTTATTGGTAATTTAAGTTGTAAAACTAATGGCAATACCATCATTATAGAACTTTCTTTTGAAAGGTTAAAATAATAACGCCACTTTCCATGAAATTAACTTGGTAAGAAATTAAATAAATAATTCCAATATTTATTTGAATATACGACATTAAATGAACTATTTTATATAATATAAATTAATCGAGATTTACTATAACGTGAGTGGCTCATTTATTAATTTTACTGTACTTTCTTCTTTCAAATTCGCTCCCTAAGTAGAGCATATGGACACCACGTGCCGCCTCCAAGAATCCCTTCGCAAGTATTCTTGCGTCCTGCCAGGTAATACCTGCATTCCGTAGCTACGCCGAATACATTATATATACAGAATTTAGCGGCCTTCTGGGACACCGATGACCGATCGGCTTAAAGATTAGGCAGGTCAGATTCATATTCTCTTGAGGCATCCGCAAATTTTTGCCAAACCAGGTCCAGCGTCACAGCTTCACTTTGTCAATGATAAATAGCTACATGGTCAGTTCTCTTATCGTCTCATTTTGCATGAAATTATGCTACCGTATGCCCAGAATTTGGCGTAGGCACCTGTTATCAAAGCTCAGAATACAGTTGTTTGAGGCCTTTGTTGGTTGCCATGTTTCAAAACCGTAGCGCAGTACTAACAGAATACATGCATTGAGCATGCGGCATTTGGTTTTTACATTGTCTTTTAGCCTGGAGTCCCAGACATTTCGCATAGGATTAAACGTTGCATCATTACTATATTCTAAGGAGTTTGTTGCTTTTGATTCCTTGATTTTATATTAACTACATAATTTATTAGCGCTACGTCCAAAATCAAATAAACATATTTGTTCTTCCTAAATAGCGAATAGAAATAACTAAATCGACTACAGAACATAAGACTTTTATGTTTTTGGCCATTAATGTCTTTGTTAGTTCCGAGCTCTGTCAACTAAGTCTCGTATAAATTTTAACTGCTTTAACCATATGTATATCGTGTTGTAAATGTATTAAACTTATAATTTGTGATATTACAACATGTATAAAGTAAATAAATAAATAAAAGTAAATAAATGTGACACATTAAAAAATGATACTCATTACTCACTCTCAGAGTTTTCCCGTACATGGGTTTAAACTTCTATTCAGTTTTTTACCAGACTAGTTGGTTATTGCGACTTATTTTATGCGGGGAATTATTTTCTATTACAAGTTTCAAATGTAAACAAGAAGGTCTTTTTTCAATAAAGTCCCAAAATAACGGAAATAAGTTAGAATAAGAAACATGCACAATCTAAAAGACGTCGAAAAAGATCTTTGTAAACTGATACTGCACACGTCTGGTGCTAGTTAATTATTAAATTATATTGGACTATACAAATATCTTTGTTATTTAAATGAGCCAATTCTAAAAACCTTTTTGCTATATATTTAGATATTTTTATTTTAAGTGTGCATATGTGTTCTCATAACAAAATGTATTTTTCAACGGACATTTAAGTCTAGATCCGAAGCTTAGATTAAGTTCCATTTTTAATGAAGTCAAGAATATTAAATTCTTTTGCCTTTGATTAATGTTTTGGTAAAAAAATCACTCACTTAATATTAATAGAATGACTATAGCGAATAAACACTTTTGAAGAAGACAACCCCCGGTTAGCACAGTTAGTAGCGTGCGCGCCTACCAATCCAGGGAATACAGGGTCGATTCCCCATCTGGTTGGATTTAAAAAAATCTATAAAATGCAGAACTGGATGCCCATTGGGTTGAGTAATTGTCTGACAAACGATTCTCGTAAGAAATAATCTGTCAAGACATCTTCACATTGCGAAGATCCATATACTCTACTTTCAGAGTGGATTTCTTCATATTGTGATTTTTTTAAATCATAATTATTCACTATTAAAATATATCGCAGAAATTTACATAATGTAGGATGCAACTTGATATTTTTTAAATTCGTTTTCAGTAATTTGCTAAATGTATAAGGGATTTGTGTCTGCGATCTCAGATTCCGAGCCACACGACTACAATCCTAGCCTTCTGAGACTACTTAAGTTTTTATATATGTATCCTTTTAAAAATTTAAACGGTATCCTCTGTCATTTTGCAATGATAAAGATCTTTTATTTAACAAATCACGAAATAAAATATTGTATTCAAAAAGCTCAATATGATTAAAGCTCATAAAAAAAGCTCGTAAAAGTATATGTTGATAAATAATTGGAGACCCAATTATAAAATTGGCTTTAATAATTATTAATAAAGATTAGAAATATTCATTATAAATTATTATTAATTAATTAATATACATTAACTATTAGAGAAGACATCGGTTTATGATAGTAAGTCTTCATCGAAAGTTTTACATTTTTGTTTTACTTAAAAACTTATTTTCGTCAGGTAAAAGTTTTGACTAAATGTAATTTAAGCTGAAACATTATAGATGTGTGTGGGAGATTTTTATTAAAAATATATTTAAGAATTAAAATCAAATTATATTGCCTTTCGCATAAATGTCTTATATAGCAATAAAACTTTAACCATATAAAGAAACATTGAAATTCTTCTTTACGTATAGTATCTTAAATGTTCATTATGATATTTCCCAATAACAATTCGATCTTTATTACATAATTACTTAAGACATCAAAAACTATTAAACTGCTCCGAAACTAATCCCAAAATTGATATGACCCATTCCTTACGGAGAGCAAAGAGCTCCTTCACAAATTGTAAAATATATATTAGACCATTACGCCTCTTTATGACCAATTTGAACGGGGAAGTTACCCTACAGAGGCTGTGTATTTGTAGGTACAACCTTTGCTAGAGGCGAACTTGCACACCTAATTTAAAAAATATATAAATATTGCGTCACTTCATATGATGTTAAAATTTTAATATTTTTACTAACAATTTAACTTGTGTATCAATGATATTTGTCATGGAATGTAGCCTTTCTGTTTTTGCCATTATATTGTTGATTTCTTGCACTAATTTGATGTTATTTGACTTCAAATACATAGTAAAATGTCTGTCTCTCCAGTCAGCGTAGTTGATAGCGTGCGCGCCTAGCAATCCGGGGAATACGGGTTCGATTCCCCATCTATCAGATATAAATCTAGATAAATAGATACAATAAAAATGCAAGACTAGATGCTAATTGGGCTAAGCAATTGTCTGACAAACGATTCTCGTGAAAAATAATCTTTCAAGACATCTTAACATTGTATAGATCCATATGTTCCACTTTAAGAGTGAACATGGTATAAAGAAGAAAAAAAAAGGAAAGTAATTTATTTAACACAGTCAAAGCATTGCACACTTAAGGTTAATGAGTTTCAAAAGATGATTCTTGGATTGCAATAAAAACATATTAATATACGAATAGAGTTTAAAGATAAATACAATTTGAGATACAAAATGGAAAATAATGAATATTTCAATAAATCGGTGCCAAGATTAAATTAGATGGGTCTATATTTATCAGATATTTCAGATTTATTTAAAAAAAATTCCACGCAAATTTAATTTCACTAAAATGGAAGATATCGGTAGTCGAAGCAATTCTGTTTGCAATAATATTTGCAGATAATTTCTGCATTCAATCGCCATAAATTTCTAAGTATAGAAAATGTTGTTAATTAAACGAATACATGAAAACGTTTCCTAAAATAGGTAAATAGATCTATTTGAATTCAGGAGGGTAAAACTTCTAGTAAATGTATATATAAATATCATATGTGTTTAATTTTGAAATAATTTAGTAACTGGAATACTAGAAATTGGGTCTCTTGTTAATAATTTGTATTATAAAACTTCATATAACGTACAAATAAATACGGCTTATGAAGTTAAAATATGAGCCTAGCAAACTAAATCTTTTGATAAATAAGTTCCACCATTTCTTCACATTCACTGTTCATGAACTACCAATTTGAAGATCTCTTCACGTTTGTTACACATCTGCTTAATAAGGCTAAGCAAAAAGTTGTTTTCTTTTTTTTTTTTGTTTTCTTCAAGCCATGATATTTTATATTGTACTACCCAATTTTTCTTGTGATAGATTCAAATATCTTTGTTATTTAAATAATATTTTTTTTCGTCGCGTTTTTGTTGATAATCCGCAGTGATATTAAAAGTTTAGAGTAACAGAGTTAACCAAGAAGTTTTGGTCCTATTTATTTGTATTTTCTGTTGTATAGTATGGATGTCAATTAATTATATATAGGTTAAAGATTAATTACCTTTGTGCATTATTATCTTATATCAAATAACCTGCTATAAAATATTTAAGTCGATACTAAGAGACTTTAATCGAGATTTATGTAGAAACATGAATATTGTAATTGATAGTTATTGAATGGGGTAACCTGAGACTACCCCTTGTTTTAAACGCCCGCTTTTGCTGCACGTGTTGAATTAATAAAGACGGGGGCGCTTCTGTAGAGCGAGCGTGTTCAGTATTAAAGGTTAAAAGGCGTGTTGTATGAAAGATAAAACGACTTAGAGTTGTTTTATATTATTTTTTGAAGGCTCTGTTCGTGGTGCGTATAAAAATATTTATATATATATAAAAACTTTTTTATTTTGCCTGGTAAACTCGTGGGCTTTAATAGGATGTATAAATTTTGATAATAAAAAATGGGACCTTCTAAATTTTCTTAAAAAAATATGTCATATTTATACTCTAAATATTAGGCCCCATATTATTATGATATCTATAATACTCTTAAAACTGAATTATAAATTTGCACGCTGTAAAAATATCGACAAAAAAAATTGGCTGGTATTATCTCCCTGGTACCGTAGTTGGTTCCGTACCGTAATGCAGGTTCGATTCACCATCTTTCAAATTAAAAAAATTCAAAACTGGATGCCTATTGATTGAAGATGTTGTCTAATAAACAATTATCTGTCAAGATGTCTTCAAATTGCAGAGACCGTATACTTTTCAGGGTGTAGATCCATATGCTCTACTTTGGGAACAAACATGGTATAAGAAAAAGAAGAATAAAATTAACCACTTCCTTTTCTTGAAAGAATTTTCATGAACATTAGTCTCAATCTTTTTGCTGAATCTATTAGAGCCAAAATCTATTTACTGATACTAAAATTCTTACTTACAATCTCCAGCATTAAATAAAACAAGAATAGATTTTTGGTGTTACTATTTCAAACGTGAATCTACAATGACGGACTTGTTTGGCTACGTATCTTTATATATCCAGGAGAATCTTTACTTGATCTGCCTATTTTTCAGGTCAATCGGATTATGACGCCTAATGATCGCTTAATACTGTTTTAATTGCATTTGTCGTAGCTAAAGGCTACTGAAATTTAGGAGGACGGAAGAATTGTGATAGAGATAAATTTTAAGCAATCTAACATATTCAATTATTAATATTCAATACTCGTCTTATAATTTGATGTGTTAAATAAATAATATATGGTCAAAAAAATTAATTATGAATTGCAAATCAACTGTCGAAATCAAAATGAATGTTTTTTGTTTATAACTTTTTTGCATTAATCACAGTAGATAGAATACAACTTAAAATACGTTCTAGCAAAAAAACGTAATAACGAAATGCCGTACGAGACTGAAAATTTAGATTTTTAGTTTGAAAAAAGATAGGGTTAAAAAAGTTTCAACCTAGAAACTTTAATCACATCAATTAAAAAATATTTTCATAAATATCTTGTAAATTAATTTTTATATTGGGTGAATAAAATACCAGTTTTACCAGCTACCAGTTCTTCCCGTACTTTAAGGTTTTTTCCATTTAATATTTTGATTTTTACCCAAAATCTTTAATTAGACGTTTTTTGTGTCTCCTACAAAATTGGTTCTCCGTGAGTTACGTCCTTTTTACTTTCTACAGTCAAAACATTTTGATAAATTTCAATTCATTTGAAGGCTTTGTAGCATGAATTATGTATAACTAAAGAAACATTATCATTTCATTACATTTAAAAAATACATATAATATTTCAATATATGTTAATCAAAATAGGTATCGTTATTATTATAAATGACCTATTATTTTTTTGGGCACGACTGTAAGTATTTTCAATTAAATTTAAACGAATAAATAATATTATTAATATTTACAATCATTTTTACAACAATATATAGTATAAAAACATAAAAAAAGTATCTATAAGCATAAATACTTGATATGATTGTATGCCTTGTAAGTAGTATTTTAATGACTTTGAGATGAAAAATTGTTCATTCATATTATGTATATAAAATAATTTATTTTTAGTTTTTTATTTCTCAGACAAAACTGTGTATAAAATAACAAAAAAAAAACAGAAATTTATTATGGTTATAAAATTGAACAATAATATTGTCTAGTCATCATAAAAAAATATATTAATTCAATCTTCTAAAAGTTTTTATCAAAGCATTTGAAGCATTACATTTTAGTTCTTCAGATAAATTTATCATAACGGTATTTTTTTAAAGTTATTGAAAGTTAATGAAGAGGCTGTGTGTAATTTATATTTTTTCTAAAAGCTTAGGTAACTTACTAAAGCTCAGATAATGATATTAACTTATATGTCACGTCTGTCCTCTATTTTTTATAGGTCTTTAAAAAAAATACTTAATATCACGGGTATTTCTGATGCTTAATAGACAAATTTGTAATAAATACAAAAATAGTACTAATTCTCACTACTCTTATCAATTAATTGTCAATTGCATGTTTTTTTTTAAAGTTGAGTATCGTGGGAAGATATTCACTCCAAAATTGGAGTGTACAGATATTTTCAACCCAAAAATTTTCATCAGCAAATTGCTTGCATCAAGATTCATACCATCCATTTTTTTTAAAATCTAACAGATGTGAAAACCAGACCCGCAATCATTGAATCTGAAGAACGCACACTGGCCCCTCAGCTACCAAGGAGACAAAATTAATAAATATATATAGATAATAAAGAAATGTTTTAAATTAACATATTTTTAAAGATTTCTGCAAAGAGTTGAAGGAAATATGCACAAAAAATAATCTATAAAGTAGTAATCAATAATTAATAAACGAAAACGTAGCACTATTTACTTATTGACTTATATTATTGTTCAATAATGAATTGTGGTCTGCTAACACAACGTGTATAGTATAAATTATTTCACCTTCTTTAATACTATCAAAATAAGCATATTAGAATCTGTGTCCTAATGAATTACTGTATTTAATTGTAACTGACCGTAATCATTAAAAGCTTTGGAGGAATTTTAAGCTTCCATATAAGTCACTGTTTGCAATTGCCAATTTAGTATAATTATTTAATTTGAACATACATTGGTGTCTTTTTAATGATATTATGGTTAAACTTATACAATAAACATTCTAAAATGGCAGTGATATAAATTTATTTTCAAGTCAAAAGGCGGAAACGGAAATATCAAAGCTGTGCTTTTGCGTTTAACATTATATTTGCTTTGAAAGCTCAGGGTCCGGAAATGTACGAGTGCATTCGATTCAATAATCACAGTGACTCTGGATTTTAAATTTTCAGTGGTACAGCTGAAAATTAATTTTATAGAAAGGCAACAAGATTCATTTACCGATGTACTTTAGAGTGTAATGATATCAAATGACAAATGATATCAATTAATTTAAGAAACAAGTTTTCACCCAGCCAAATCCCGCTTCCGACAGCCAAAGAAAAAGATAAATAATACAGAGCATTCAGTTTAAGTATCGCTGGATGAAAGGAAACTTTGTCTCGCCTAATTAAACACCTTTTGTTCTGTACCACCTGCCATCTTATGAGGTTACAATTCAGGGGTAGTTTTCAGAGGTAATAGAGCAAGATTTTATTTCACTTGCGACGTTTTTAAAAACTACGTGAGTTTTTTCATATTTTTTTCATATTACAATTATCTCTTCAAGTCAAGCATACTGACATTTCACAGCTTTTCCAAGAATTTTTATTACTAGTCGATATTCCTACATCTACTTTATTTATATTAAAATTTCGTGGCTATACTTCATATTAATAGTCATAGAGCTTCTCTGACGTCAAACTCAGGATGTCCTAAAAATTTTGCGGTCGATTGAGACTATTTTGAGGCATTTGCAGCTTCTGTCTAATCAAGATATTACTTTGTAATATTTGATTTCACAATATCCAGTAGTTTTAATGTGCCTTTTATTTTTTTGTATACTATATAATGTCATTGTATTTAAAGTATCCGATGTAAATATCTATTCTTAAGGTTAATACATTACAATTTTTAACTTGTATTAGATGTTATATTTCATAACTGTAAAAGATCATTATAAAAAATACATTGATCTTATACACGGTACCTGATTTAATAATACAAAAGCTTCTCCATAGATCTCCATAGCGTGAAGATGACCATATAGGACTAAGAGTATCTAAATCTCCACTAACTCATCTGGTTATTTTTATTTGTTTATTTTTAGTTAATTAATATTTTCGACTGATGGTGCTTGATGGAAATTGATTTTAAATT
>JAGVSQ010012035.1:0-11878 GCA_022683975.1 Rhyacophila evoluta | reverse complement strand
TCGTGAAAAATAATCTGTCAAGTCGTCTTCGCATTGCGGAGATCCATATGCTCCAGTTTGGGAGCGAACATGGTATAAAAAAAATACATTATATTCGCGAGTTTTTTCTGTATTATTACTAAAAAAGTAAATATTATCGTAAATGCTCACAAAATTTAAATGACTCACTCGACAAAGAAATTAAAATTTTTACATGGATTTTTTGTGATTGCTTGATTATCATTATCAGCTATATTTTGTTTATATGAGAAAGTATTATGGCATACATTGATACTCGATTAACGGCTACCTGGTTAAAAACAGAATATCAAATGGTGTACATCTATAAAATCTATAAATGTCTCACGCAGCATACACTGGATTCATTTGGAAATCATTGTGATACCAGCCGCGTTGAAAAGGTTAAGTGCTAAAATAACAAATTGTCGTAGTGTTGTTCTTTAGTTTGAGTATGTGTACTTGTAGTACCCGTTTCATCGAATGGCGTGTATCGTAATTATGTGAATGCTTCTAAAGAAATTAACTATAACGCAGAAAGTTGTGAGGTAGGGAACTAATGAAACTCTGCTGACCGGTAACAGGAACAACTGTTTCATTTACTACACCCGCAAATCACAGTGGCGGCACATAATAAGTGGGATGGTATATTTTTTTTTACCATGTCCATTTAGAAAGTAAAAAATGTACAGTATAAATCTCCACAATGTTATAAAACGTATCGTGACATTTTTTACTATCGTAATCGTACTGTACAATTATTGTTTCCTAGATAATTAGACATCAGGTTGGGAATTTTTTTGATATCAAGTTCTTAAATATTTAACTTACAAGTTACTTAGTTTTCCAACAAAAAAACAATAACAAATAAAAACAATGACTACACTCGAATTGATTTGAGTTTTAATAATTTGTTATCCGACCGGTTAATTTATTTTATCGTTAGCTATTTCCGCTGTGAAAATACAGCCAATAATATAATAATTGAAAGCTTTTATTCTCTTAGCTTACCCATTGAAATGAGAATTTTCTATGAGTCTTCTGTCGGATTGTCAGTGATCTAGTTAAATTGCCTGCTAAGAGACTAGGGTAGGGTTTGGATCAAATGTCCTTCAGTTATATTTCCCACATGTAATATTTTTTAATACACCCACACACACTTTAAGATGAAAATATTATAAAAGTTTATAACAATTTAAAGTTCTCTTTTTTCCCTTTCGCCTACAAACTAGTACTCCACTTGAAATAAATTTCCGAGGAAGTCATTTGCCGGCCGCGTAAGTGTGTCTTGGCTCAGTGAAAACTTTCGAAAACTTTAAAAGGGGTGGTCAAAAGTGTTATTGGTGCCTAGTGTATTGGCGCCTTACAAGCGACAAAGCATCTAAACAATAATATAATATGTACTTTGTTAACGTATGACACATGAGTATGTAATGCGAATATGTTATAATATTTAATTGAGTGTGATAATTTTGAGATAATCGAAGCGAAAAAAGGAAAGTATTTTTAAAAATGTTTTTGCACACTTTATATACAGAAGGCCAGTAGGCCATTGAACACATTTTTTTATAATTGACAATTAAACTTTTGATTTTTTAAAAGTTTACCGTATCTTATTCTTCAAATAATTTCAGGATGCTCTATTTTTGTATATATTTAACATTTTCATTAACAAAAGTGATTTATATTGGATAATAATAATAAAATCCGTGCAGTTATTGTAATTATTTTGGTGGACAACCATGGAAGTTACACCGCGGCATACGTTTACGTAACATGAAGAGCGAATGTATCTGCTCGTAATATGTTTTATTTTCGTTTTATGAAAACAATGTCTTCCATGCGGCCGTCTTTGGTCTTTGCATCGAGTTCTTTTTATGGCATTTCCTCTCGCTGTCTTTAGGATTCCTAATGCAGCACTTTGATTTATTGTCGAACGTTGTTCTTATTACAGACTTTGTGGTTTTCTAAGGAAAACTTGGCAATTCAAATGGCCACTAAAAGTAATCTGCAGTCATTTAATCGTCTGAATTCATTGTTTAGAGCTAAATTCATTCATAATATTTTTTTTCGCATTCATTCGCATTTAAAAAAATAATCGCAGATTTCATTCCTTAAAAAAATGTATATTCCATGAAGTCGGGTAAATTTTCATATAATTGTTTTTCACTACTCACTGGCAATCTTTAAATAAGTTTGTTTGATGCATTACCATGTATTATAAAAGTATCATGAATAATATGTTAACAATAAATAAACTATAATATATAAATATCAGCATGAAAGGGTAATTAAAAATGCGAATTATCAAATTGCAGGCATATCATTAGTTATCGTTTGTTATATTAATCTGTCGTTTGATATTTGCAAAGCTATCATTCAGTTGTAAACATTATTGATATGGAAATTGATATATTTCAAAAAAAATTTGAGCTTAATATTAAATAAAATCTCTCGATCGTTTTAATTAATTATATCAGTCAAAAACAAAACACATGTTAGTCACGGTGGCAATATTCTCAGCTTTTTTTTTTGTGACTTATTATATATTTTAAACATAAATTCTTAACATTTATTTGAGTTAACTATAGAGTTTTTCAAATATCAATAACAAAACCAGTTGTGTATTTGTTTGCTTTTGTTATCTAGCAACGATGTTAATAAGATATACACATATTTTATTTGTGTTTCCATTTTAATTGGATGCATTCGAGTGGTACAATATTTTTACACTAAAATATATATATTTAGTGTAAAAATATTTTCTCCGTACAAATAAATTGCATATTTTTAGTAAACTTGCAGTCTTATTCATCGAACATAAACATAATTTTCAAAAATAACCGCGCAATAAACAACATTTATTAATTATAATTATTAAAACTGAATACTATAATTATAAAGTTACAAGGAAATTTTGGTGTGAATGTGACTACTTTACTAATAATAATAAATGTTTCTCGCACATAAATCTTTATTTATTTTTACATTCTATGAGAAATAAAATTTATTATTTTTCGCAGCTAAATAAAACAAATTGCGAGAGTAAACGTTTGTATCTGTCAAAAACAGCTGATTTTTTTCGTGAAGTTTCGGCAAAGTAGTTAAATTCGAATTCTGTCAATATCGCTAAACATTGCCGTAATTTATATCATTTTATTATGTCAAGAAGTTTTGGCGCGCGCGTGAAAACTTCCCGCCTAAAATATTTCAATAAAGCATTATTTCTCGAATAATTCTTGGAGAGTGCGAGCGGCGGATATGGAAATATGACGTTTAGAATGCTACGGGTGAGTTATTGCGACCTCCCATCGGAATAGATGTATAATAAATACTTCTTATAATATTTCCAAAAAAATATAAAAAATGCCGAATATTTATGATGTGAAAGCTTTTTTTAAATCCTACATAAGAACTTTTTTGTGAAGCCTTCTAGGGATGTAAACATTGACTTTACCGAGATTAAGTATCCTTTGGGCTTCTCTTAAAGTATACCACACTTAAACATGCCCTAACTTCAAATCCAGACCTGATTAACAACTTCATATGATTTTTTCAAATAAATCTACGTAAAATATCGACATTCGATTTTTTCTTTCTCTTACGCTTAACTTAATATATATTTATTGCCATAACTATTTATCCGCTATATAAAGATTTATCGTGACAGATCATAACGACGATTGTTAGTAATTTTTTTCAACACATTGTGTATCGTTCATTTAAATACACACTTTAAAACGGGTCCGTCTGCTAACAGCTAACATCCTGTATTGTCTGGAAGTTGATCTTTAAGAAACTGTTTGTCGTGATATAATATTATTCGCCACACTTTTAAACATATTGATTTTGATGGAGCTACGCTGTTTGAATCTGTGATCTCAGGTGCCGAGCAAGCAAGCTTATCTATTTGGCTATTAAGGTGGCCCATTATCACTATTTTTAACCTATACCACCTATAATTTAACGATTATTACAAAATAATTAAAATCACATATTATTTAAATATAATATTTTATGGATCGTTTTAATTGAACTAACGTGCAATTATTCACAGTTTATACGCCCCTTAATCAATTAAATTCCCCTACGGAACGATAATAAATCGCTTTAATAAGCTTTTCCCTACGTTGGCAATATAATAGTTTTATAGGGTAAAGCTATTTAAAGAAATATTACAGTTAAATGAACACAAACAAACTTCATGTAGGTACCACTAGAGAGGATTTTTTGTCGTGCAGAGTTACCCCAAACACGGGATTATTTTAATAATAAAATAACACGCCAAAGGAATTCAATAGGGGTTGCAAATCTGGGTTTTATACACTTTATTTAAACTCAAAAAGCTCTTGTTACTTTCAACTCTTAAATTTTTTAAGCTTTTATGTTGTTTAAAATACACTGTAAATTAGTGTTATAAAATTAGCGGACTTCAGTATTATGAAAATGTTGCTTAATATACAATATTGTTAAGATTAGTTAGTGTCCATGTACTGCATCTAAATATACATTAAACCATATGGATTTTTTTATATTGTCACGGTATTTAAACACGTGATTTACGATTCCGAAAGATTCACAAGCGCTCGCATTTACTCATTTGTCTTTGGAGAGCGTCTAGTAATTATGTAGTTTTTCAATTGTATCCGTTCCGAAGCATATGAACAAATCTCTTTATTTTTATAGGCTTTTTTGTTAGTTTCGTTTTTGATTGTAAAAATATAGTCCATATATCACATTAAAAGCTATGAAGATATTAATTTATTCTATATATTATGATCATATGTATATCGTGTTGTTATTTTTCTTTTCATTCTCAATGTATGGTTTGTGTTACATTTTATCGGTATAAGAACCCAGTGTAATATTTTTTTTCTGATTTACGCCCCTGGAAAATTGCATAGTGTGAAATGCTGATTTTTTAACCGGGCTTATAAAATAATCTTCTCACAACAAACGCAGTCTCCCATTCTTCAGCGATTTGTTAAACGGATTAGTGAATGTTGATGTTTACATGTATATCCTGTCTCTCTTTATTGCGGTCACGTGTGAATATGCATCATTCGCCTCGAACGATTCATCACCGGGGAAAAAATAAAATAAACAAGTGATAAAGCATCACTATGAATTTACATTGTTATTTTTGTGACTATGAGTAACTAGGATTATAATAATTTATGTGTCAAGTATATGAGTTTATTGCACTCTGAAACCATTCATTACTAACGATGCAGCCATTAAAAATGCATTTGTTTATTATATTTTATTATCATTAGTGGTTTTGGTATTGAAGTTATTGAAACTCCGTCTTGTGACATGGATGTATTTATGTTAAATTATTGATAACTTCACGAAAGTAAGTGTTATATCAAATAACTCAATTTAAAATCAACCGTTGATATTATAATATTTGGTCTCCTCACGCCAATAAGCACAATTTGACTACGTCTATTTTGAATATGTCCACAACATATGGATCTCCGCAATATGAACACTGAGATAGTTTTTAAGTAGTATGCAATATGAATAATATAGAACATCATAGATTATTTGAGATCCATTCAGTGTGTCGGTAGTTTTTTATTATAGTTTTCAAATATATAACATTTTATTAAGTTCAGTGACGTTCAATTGTATCATTTCATGTACACATTTTAAACAATCTTTACGGATAACAGTATTTTACTCTCCACTTTGAACCCTGTGAATTTGGATGCGTAAAGTTAGTTTGGGTAATGCCACATTTGGTTGGTTTTGGTCAGGTTAGGTTAGGTAAGGTTAAATTTATTTTAATTTTAATATTTTGATTATCCTAAAACCCTTCATTCAGTTCGTAGTCACGGATAAATATTACCTGTTGACGAACTGCCAGCCTGACATTGAAACTAATTTCATATTATCAAAGAAGTCTAATCTGTGAGTGTATGTAATCGTCATCATATTGTGCGCACATCAAAAAAGGGGGGCAGATGAAATTTTCCGTTCGGGTCTTTAAAAAGTCGGTGGCGTGTTGTGTCAACTACTAAACAGCCGGCTTCTTTATACTGTAGCTTGTTTGTCTGAATGTTGTTTTTTTTACATAATATTTTCCACCCCATTATAGTGTACGCGTGTTCGCGATTTAATACGAGGCCACCTAGCGAGTGATGTATGAACGTACTTTTAGTGTGCCACGATTACCCACTATTCCAATGGTACTTAAATTATAAAAAAATGCCAAAAAGAAGAAGAATCATCTGCTTCTCATGTACACAGCTACAACTAGCAGAAGTAAAGTAACCAAAATGTACAAAATATGTTTTTTTTAATTAGCAATTAAACATACATACATGCTTTCGTATAGCTTTAATGTTGTATAGAGATGTATTATATTTAAGATAATTTGGTACTAAAAGGATTACATTTTAAGCCGCAAATACTTTCGAAAACTCGACTACAACTTAAATCTCTATTTTTCTCTACTCTAATTATTGTTTCTGTAATTTACTATACACAAGTATTTTTAAAGCTTCAGCTTTATTTAAATTTAGTATTAATTCATTGGAATAGGTTTGAATTACATGGTTTTAAAGATATTTCTTTTTTTACTGAAAAAATACGCGCCCAGGCTGTAATACGAATTGTGTTCAATTTATAACCAAGTTTATTCGAAATAGCTATCGACTGGACATTGTAAGGTATTTTTTGCCATACACGCAAGGGAAGCATAGTGTATGAAGATGGCGTCACTAAAAATGACGAAAATAATATTATAGATCTCTGCAATATATATATATATAAATATTATATAATAATCTTGATATTTTTTTTCACGAAATTCTTTTTCATCAATTACTTGGTTCGTTGATTATTCATTCCTGCATCTTTGAACTCTTAAAAAGTCATAAATTTTAATAAAATGTAACACGCGTTTTGTCTTTATATTGTGGTAAGTTTTGGGTCTCGTGTGTTTTACAATTATTATTGTTTGATGATAAGGCGTAATACGAATGGGCTTTTTAAACCTTTTAGCTGAATAGCCTTTTGTGGTTGTCTTAAAGAAATACTTCTAAAACGATGACAATAATAACAGACAAAATACTCTATAGCGTATCATAAACATCCAATACTTTATTTAACAATTATGTACATTGAATCAGCACGATCCAGTATCTCTCTTCAAATCAATAAAAGTTAATATGTCGGATTTCTGCAAAGAGAGGATTGATAAGGGCTATATTGTAATTGGATACTCTTTTCATTAAAAAGGTATACATTTTCAATGTAAATTAATTATGATGATAAAAAGAAAAGTAGGAGAAAAGCACTGCATTGAATTGGAATGCGTATTTATTACTCAAAAATTAACAATTTGGTTGATGTATCTCAACAAAAGTATTATTCCGTATTCAAAAGAAATAAACACGCAACGCTTAAAAATATACGTAAACGGTTGCTTAATCTGAAAAAAAATTTTAAAATGCTTAATGACTCCTTTCCAGATAAGCACTTGAAATAATGAATGTATTAAATTAAATATGAAAAGTTTTAGAATAGCTGTCACGGGAGTTCTAAACATGTTCACCATGACAATATTTAATTTAAACCACCAACTGTTTATGTTAATTTCCGTGAAGTCACTTCTTCAAACTATTTTTTATCGCTTTTCGTAGTAACCACTGGCTTTAAAATATATTTTAATAACATAATTGTAATGTGGATTTTGGTTACCCCTTTTACTTGAAATATTAATTTAGGGTTAAAGGTTAAACAGCAAGTATGTTGCATTTGAAATTTTCCATTTAATTAAGTTGCAAATACTTTTGATTAATTTTAGGATGTACCGCTAATATTTTCATGTTATTAATTATTTAAATACCAAATTTTCCGCATTGGTTTGAAATTTTTTGTTCGAAACATATTTTGATGAACGGATTTTTTCAACAATTTTCAAAATTTAAATAGTTTGTCATGGTGCTTGATTAAAATTGGTAATTTTTAAAAATTAAAACCTCCATAAACAGACAAGAAACTATGTTAGTAAGATATAGTACAATTATTACAGTTATATGGTGTATCCTCGAATATAAGACCCGGTCTAATATTGATTTTGCACTCAGAAAATGAACTATGGTATATTTGAAGGGCAGAGCTTACATGTTTGCGGGAATAATCTGGTAACATCCACTTGTTAATTGGAGAGATGGTATTTAGAAAAGTCGATGATATCAACAACGGTCTTGAATGCAAGTGCTCATTCAATCACTTCAGGATCCTCCAGTATGAACAATGTTATCGATCTTCTTAGAGAGCTCGTCTTCTATTTTCACTAGGTGACTTTGAGGTTATTTGCAGGATAGGGCTTATGTGAAAATCATCATTCAAATCATGGTAGGGTTTATTTTCAGATCGAGTCTTATTTTTAGGGAAACACGGTACTTGTCTATTTGTGAAAGTAACTTGTTCAATTGGAAATATTTCATTTCGAAAAAAAGTAACCTAATTTAAAAATGACCGATTGCATATTTATTCCTAGTCTTTTTCTTATTTTACAATCTCAACAGTGTGAAAAATTTATATCTAGAAATGAAGTATACGAATCTGGGCATTGTCAAGACTTTATGTAGTCAGAATTTCTTCACGCGTATTAATTTTGGGCGTCCAGGCTTGCGTATTTAGATTTAAATAAAATCCGATTTTTAATAATCGAACCTCCAATCTCTAGCTTCGAAGCGCACACGCTAACCTCTCGGTTACCGGCGAGATGTTCATATTTACAAGTGTCAAAAGCTATATTTCGTCTTCTATTCAAGTCTTTCCTGCTTTCAATAAATTACCAAAATGTGAATTATCATTGCAATTGACTATCCATATACAAAATTGACAAACTGTATTAACAGTTTACGGTATTTATTAACCAACATGACATATGAAAACTTAAAGTATTTTCGATGAAAACGTATCGTTTTTCATGCAAGCATTTTTAAATATCGAATACCATAAAATGCACACAAAACAAGGGCTGTCGTCAGCTACATTTAAAATAAGCTTACACGTTACTGGATTAAGTAAGCATATTTAATAAAAAATGCCTTTCGACTACTTTATAATACCGGTAATTTAGGGCGTTGTGTTGTCGACAACATTAATCTTGCTTATATTTTAATACATAAACTGCAAATCTATTTTTAATCCCGTTGTAATCTAAAGTGCTCCCCTGCTTAATTCTGTTTCGCTGTAATGATTACACACTGCTTTTACTTAATTCGGCTAAATTATTTAACGTCTGTATTATTCAAATAATATGCCGCTTTTGAAATTTCACGGACGGCATGTTTATTTTATTATTTACTGAGATAAACAGATGTAGAAGTGTTAATTCTTGTATGCGTGATTCAGAAATGCTACGTCTGCTTCATACTGAAGTATATTAACAACAGAAGCGAAAAATATTTACGTCTTTATATTGAAAGTCGTAAACTGAAGTTCTACATAGCGTTGGTGTTGGTATATATTTATTTTTAAAAAATATGCACATACAGTACAAAATACTAGTACATAGAACGAATACCGAAGATTTAATAAAATTTCGCATATGATTTAGTGGCCGAACAAACCTTCTTACAATACGTAAAATTATTTTTCATATATTCAGTATAACGCAACAAAAGAAGTGGTCTCACGAGTTTCGTTATAATTAGATTCGAGATGTATCTCATATGATAAAAAGATACGTCATATACTGCAAAGCAAAGATTAATACATGAAAAGAATTCTCTATAATAGTCATCAATATCATTAAATCAAATTTGGTATTTGTTGAAATGTCAACATTATTTATTTTTCTACCACGGGAGCGAGCCAACATGAAGCATATAGATCTACACAGTGTGAAGATAGCTACTTCGAAAGAGGAGTATATAGATCTTCGCAATGTGAAGACATCTTGATAGATTATGTTTCACGATAATTGTTTGTCAGACAATTGCTCAACCTAATGGGCATCCGCTCCTGCATTTTCGTATTTTTAAAAAATATTCGTTAATTTAATAGTAAAATTTAAAAATATGAAGAATTTAATGTGATAATATTGATTAAAGAGTTACTTTCATCTTCTGTATAATTTACGTCCTGTGGTATACGAGCTTTGTCATGAACGAGAATATATAAAATTCTAAATTATTTACAACTGGTAAACTTCCATATATGAGATCACTGTTAGCGACCCGGGTTTCGCCTTTCGGCATCTTTAGGCTACATTATATGTGGTCAGTGAGCAAACATATAACATACGTATACATTTTTGATAAAAAACATAGCATTATTTTTTACACATTAAAGGACATTCAATAAAAAGGCTGGACGCAAAGGCATATATATAGCAATCGTTGTTTTCATATTATTATCTCACTGTTATTGCGAAAAACGATTTATTTTTAAATATTCCGAAAATTTATGAATATTGCCTGCTAATCAAAATACATTATTACGACCGTGACAGAAACTGTGTCATTTATCGATTTATTTCTACTGACAGAGATATGGGTATCGATTTGAAAAGGGGAAGAATTATGAAGAAAAACAGATTTACTTAGTTTTGCCAAAACAAAATAGTCGAAAAGACGAGCTGGGCATGAGTATATATATATAAGTAATTTATGTATGACCTTGAATATCCACCGAAATATATTAGATATACATAGTTTTCTCCTTTTAAATTATCTATTGCTTGAGAAGAAGGTGATGCAAGTTTGAGTACCGAGGGTTTTGAAATTGATATGCGGAAATGGCCCGATTCTTAATATTACACGACAATGAAGAAGAACGAATATCAGGAACTTTGCTGCCCAGACCTAGGCGACACGTACAATGTATTTCAAGGCATCTCAAGCCTATTAGATATTTTTCAAATAATGGCGGCGTTGGATCTCTTAATTCTCATCAAAGTAACAACATCTGGATTTCAGTAACCGAAAGGCTAAAAGTAAACAACAAAGCTTTGTAATATAACTCGCTTTACATTTTGAGCTTACACTTTCAATGAATGTAAAGAATACACGTTTCTTTGATAAATTATCTATTTAAGAAAGATTTTCTTCTGTCTGACATTTCCTTAATACATACCATTGAAAATTGAAGCACCATTATGATCACACGTAATTTTGTAGATATTTGAAGTTTACATTGTTACTAGCGTGTTTCGAGCTTTTATTGAACCTGTATGGTTTGCATTATATCCAAGCCTTTGCTAGCAAATAGCCAAGGTATTAAAAGTTGTGTTTTATTAAAGAGTGTGATATTTTCTTATAAATTATTATTATTCAACATAGCGCGTTAAAATATCGCCAGTCATACTTACATAGTCATGTGCAACGTGCACTGTTGTGCTTTGGTCCGTGTACCATATTTATTGTGCGCTTTCAACCGGCATTACACATTTACATAATGCAAATGTTGCGTCAGTACTCTCTTTGAAACAGCTCCACTAAGGCACATATTTCTAGTACTTCGCCAAGGCGAATGACGCTCGCCGGTGACCCGAATGTCTTTTAGACATTTTAGGAGTTTTATTTGATGTAAGGTTATATTGCTCTACTAAATAAACAAGGCCACTTATAAGAGCTTTTGACATATTGCTTTTTTACTCACATTTACGATAACTTTTGCCAATAATACTGGCATATGTAATAGCAAAAATACTTTTTAAAGTTTTCTCAAAATATACACATCATAAACTTTCATGAAGTTCATTCAGTAACGCACACTCGAAAATAATATCATACGTCTGGCCACAATATTTTTACATAACTTCTACATGGACGTTAAAATATATCACTAAAAGGCCTGTTACAATACACAATTTCAAGGCACCCTTACCCTTACTAAGTGCGGTGTAATAAGC